>SJYA01001296.1:3718196-3733420 GCA_006410615.1 Neotragus moschatus | reverse complement strand
AAATGCTTGTTAGTAATTTTACTTTCTATCTGGTGTATTTGATGAAGAATAAGTAACTATGAGTGTGGCTAGTATTCATTTCCTTTTTATGCAGTGTTAAACCTCAAAATGATAAGTCATGTTTTCTGGCTTGTTAATACTTATCAGTTAGTTAATAATTCATTGTATATTTGAAATCTTTCTGAGAAATGTTAACAGAAATATCCTAGTGGCTATTGCTGAGAAGAGATATTTTTTGACTTAGACAAATTAGGTCTACAAAAGAACTCAGGCATTAGAAATGTTAACCTAACATTTGTCTGATACTTTATAATATATAAAATGTTTTAAAGTTTATCAGTTGGATACTAGATCCACCCATACCCATCAAATGATGGCTCTTAAAAGAAAAAAAGATTTTACTGCCTAGCACCCATAATTAGATTTTAAATGATCATATGTACTAGAATGTGCTCCATGTTAACTATCTCCTCATTGCAACAAAAAAACCAAGAAGTTTAGCTGCATAGATAATTAATAGTTGGGAACAGAAAATGTAACTTTGAATATCCAAAATGTAAATGGAAAATCGAGTACCATTGGTAACAAATAGATGTTATCATTAATACTGTTAAAATGAGTAAGCAGTGCATTTTTAACATTTTGTCAGTTAATCAAGTCTGGTGCAAGTGTAGTTCTTTACATTGTGTGAAGGGAATGAAGACTCCCTCAAAATGAACAGCGCAATTTTTACTCTGTGTCTATAGCTAACAAGATTGAAATCAGAAAGGAAAAGAAGACCACAGTGGACTCCTTCATTAGAAGGCCTAGAGAGAGGTGCCAACAGCCAAGAATTTGCATAAACGGCCTAAAAGAACAACAGAGACTTTTCTTCCCTAAGAAGTGTTTAAGAACAACTCTAATTTTACTTAAGGAGCCAGAATATCTCACACAATAGTTAATTTCAAAAAAAAAAAAAAAAAATCATAGCTCCAAATATAAAAAATAAACTTTTTAAAGGAAAAGTTTGGAAACTGGCTTCTTTAACATTGTTGGGTAGAGATTTGTACATCAAAAAGCATGTACCATAAAGAAAAAAATTGGTAAACTGTGCTAAATTAAAATAAAGACTTTTTGTTGTTGTTCATCAGAAAGCATAAGTGAGAGCTCGAGTAAAAAAGTCAAGCTACAGAGTTGGAGAAGATATTTGCAGTATAGCTATCAGATAAATATTTAGAATACAAATTAATGCTCAAAATTCTCTAAGCCAGGCTTCAACAATCCGTGATCCGTGAGCTTCCTGATGTTCAAGCTGGTTTTAGAAAAGGCAGAGGAACCAGAGATCAAATTGCCAGCATCCACTTGATCACCGAAAAAGCAAGAGAGTTCCAGAAAAACATCTATTTCTGCTTTATTGACTGTGCCAAAGCCTTTGACTGTGGGTCACAATAAACTATGGAAAATTCTGAAAGACATGGGAATACCAGACTACCTGACCTGCCTCTTGAGAAATCTGTGTGCAGGTCAGGAAGCAACAGTTAGAACTGTACATGGAACAACAGACTGGTTCTAAATAGGAAAAGGAGTACGTCAGGGCTGTATATTGTCAGCCTGCTTATTTAACTTATATGCAGAGTACATCATGAGAAATGCTGGGCTGGAGGAAGCACAAGCTGAAATCAAGATTGCTGGGAGAAATATCAATAACCTCAGATATGCAGATGACACCACCCTATGGCAGAAAGTGAAGAAGAACTAAAGAGCCTCTTGATGTAAGTGTAAGAGGAGAGTGAAGAAGTTGGTTTAAAGCTCAACTTTCAGAAAACTAACATGGCATCTGGTCCCATCACTTCATGGGAAATAGATGGGGAAATAGTGGAAACAGTGGCTGACTTTATTTTTCTGGGCTCCAAAATCACTGTAGATGGTGATTTCAGCCATGAAATTAAAAGATGCTTACTCCTTGTAAGAAAACTTATGACCAACCTAGACAGCATATTCAAAAGCAGAGACATTACTTTGCCAACAAAGGTCCGTCTAGTCAAGGCTATTGTTTTTTCCAGTAGTCATGAATGGATCTGAGAGTTAGACTATAAAGAAAGCTGGGCACTGAAGAATTGATGCTTTTGAACTGTGATGTTGGAGAAGATCTTTGACAATCACTTGGACTACAAGGAGATCCAACCAGTGCATCCTAAAGGAGATCAGTTCTGGGTGTTCATTGGAAGGACTGATGTTGAAGCTGAAACTCCAATACTTTGGCTACCTGATGTGAAGAGCTGACTCATTGGAAAAGACCCAGATGCTGGGAAAGATTGAAGGCAGGAGGAGAAGGGGATGACAGGATGAGATGGCTGGATGTCATCATCGACTCAATGGACATGAGTTTGAGTAAACTCTGGGAATTGGTGATGGACAGGGAGGCCTGGAGTGCTGCGGTTCATGGTGTCACAGAGTTGCACACAACTGAACTGAACTGAAAGAATTTAAAATACATAAATTCTAATTTATGTATTTAGAATACAAAAAGAACTAAGTGAGAAAAAGTCAGAAACAAGGAAAAATAGGAAAACATTTTGAGTAGAAAAGATCTTATGAAAAGAGGATATCTGAATGGCCAGCAAACATGAAAATATGGTAAATTTCACTGATCACAGAGAATGAAAGTTAAAACCAGTGTTATGTACAAGCACTAAAATGATTACACCTAAACAGTTATCACTGAAAGTTTATATAAATGCTTTACTGAAAGTGCTGTGGTCAAATGGGATGATAATTGTTTTTGTTCCTTTTTTCCTTTAGGTGGTTTTCGAAATTTGCACACTATTGTTTTGGGAGCTTGTAAAAATGCACTTGAAGTAGATCTTGGTTACCTCATCATCACTGCTGCCCGTAGGTATGTTTTCTTTTCACATTGGGTCAGAATTATGTTCTTATCTGTTTTGTAACAATTGGCAGAATATGTATATGATGTTTGATCATGCCTTTTTCAGATTTAAAATACAGAGAAGTTGTTTAAATAGCAGTAGGTTATCATTTAGAGGAAGTCTTCTCTACAACTGATGACCAACTGAGCTGCAGTCCAGACCCAGCAAGTATTAAAATACACATGATCTCATCAGAAAAAAGCTGTCAGTTATCTGGAAGTGCCTGAGATTCCAACAGAAGTCAGTACTGATACTTGCTCAGGAGCCATCGTTTCATCCTCTGGACAGTTTTCTGAACTGTTTTAGTTGGTGATAATTGTTATTTAGAAATCACTGTTTTAAGTCAGCTTTTTCAGCATCCTGACCTTTAACACTTTTAAATTTTTAACCTATCTTCACATCACTTTATGCCACATTTACTATTTCTTGCATATCAAAAGTCTACCTCTGCTTTTACTTTTATAATATTTAAATTGAATTTTAAAAAAGGAAACTCCTCCTTTCCATCATAGAATGTGAAGAGTAAAATAAAACTGTATTTAAGTGAATAGATATTGTTACCTACTATATAGGACTATACTCTGTTAAAAATGGGACTTAATATTAGCCTCTAAAAGGTATTAAAGAAATACCAGATTCTTGCCTTGACTTAATCAGGTTTAGAAAAGTACCAAAAAAGATATAAGATTATTATAATTTGTTCTTACTGTGACTTTAGTGTACACATGAGATGTGCCCACACTTTTATAAAATGCTCTTTCAAAGGAAGCATCTCTGATATTTTTTCATGGAGAAGGCAGTGTTTTTGCATTTGACATTTCAGTACAATAAACTTTCAGAGCCTTACATTAGGAAGAACCTTTTATTCTGATGGCTTTCATTTTATTCCTCTTTGTGTCTCTCATTCATAGGTTACATGAAGTTCGGATCCAGCCTTCCCTAACCAAAGATGGCGTCTTTTCCGCCCTAAAGATGGCAGAGTTGGAATTCCCCCAGTTTGAAACCCTTCATCTGGGATATGTAGATGAGTTTTTGCTGCAGAGTAAGAATTAGCTAATTTACTCCCCTAAAATTATTGTTGGAAACTTACTTGACAAAATGAATTCTAAATTTGGATGTAGCATTCTTTTCCTTTTTTTTTTTAATTTTAATTTTTATATTTTTTTCATCTCAGGTGTACATGAGTTCCCAATCTTGAACCCCCCCNCATACTGGTCATGCACTGTTGGGCAGATCCCTTCCCATTGTGCATGTCATCATCTGTAAATCAAGACTAATAACTTTGTCTTGCTTCAGGTGTTGTGGGTCTTAAATGAGGTTCTTTATGAATAGGTGAAAGTATTTCATAAAGTGCTATATAAGTATTCTGTGTAAGATGAAATGAAGGAATATTAAAACTGTAGTGTTTTATTCTAACGCAAATTAATAAGCATGTGGTTTTGTCTTGCTTCAGGGCTGTGCTCGGGTTGGTCTGAGTGCAGGCACAGGAATTGGGGTTTCCTCGGCCCTTGTTAGCAATCAGAACTCCAACAATGACAATGATAATAATGCCCAGAATAATGCCAACATCCACGACAACAATCACCATCACCCAGATGACTCAGATGAGGAGAATGACTTCCGGCAAGACTTGCAGCCAGGAGAGCAGCAGTTTGCAGCCGACGGTAACCCAGATCTTTTGTGAGCTCCAGATAGAGATGGTTTTTCCTTTGAGTTCTCTTTCTCTCACTCTTCTGTTTCCTTTTCCCCCATTTCAGTTTGTTACTTTATATACTGGGCAACCTTGCTAACAAAGCAGCTGATGGGTGGATGGAGTTTGCCTGTCTGCTTGCTTGTTTCAAAGTTGTCTTTGTGATGCCTCTTGTCCATAGAATCTATTGGCGGCACTTACAGAAAGGGAAGGATTCAGAGGCCATGAGAATTAGGGTGCAGTGAGCCTTAGAAGCCTGGCTGAATGGAGATTTAGCTTTCAGGATTTGGGTGAAGAAGCATTTTTCAGTATCTTGCTAAACAATAGATATTCTCTCTCACCATTGAACTTGAGTGTGGAGATCATTTTTGGATGTACCAAGAATTGGAAAAATGAATACCAGACGTGCTAGACATTGTGTTGGAAATCCTTCACATACCTCTTGCCATTAAGTCTTCAAAACTACTCGGAAAATTAAGCACATGAGCTAATAAGGACCTGTGGGATTTCACTTACTGGAAAAGGAATCTCTTCTAGCTACTTTTTTGGTTATTGCCCCTTATTCTCTTGGACAGAGTAAGTAATGAAAATAGGGTGCCCCAGTGTATTCATTACTTTCATAATGAAAGTGTTCTGTGTATAATTTCCTTTAAGATCACTCTGTATATGCAGGTCCTGACCTAAGAATCATTTGTAGGCATTTCCTTCACTTCCCTACCCTACATGTTCTCTGTATAGAGAACGCTCCATTTTGGCTCTTGGCAAAGTCAACAGTGGCTCTTGTATAAAGGCTAGTGATCTTTTCTCCACTTGCAGCTTCTCTGACCTCTCATCTCAGCTGCATTGGTCACTGTTGTCCACTTATATCTTCCTGAGTTATTTGTTTCTCTTGGCCTTTCTGAAACCATTTTCCTGATTTTTCCTCCTATCTCACTGGACATGCCTCCTCAGGTTCCTTAACTTGTACCACCTCCTGTCCTCTACTCTTGTCCTTGCTCTCCCTTCTTTCTATAAGCTTATCCAGTCTTACGGCTTCAGTACCAACTATATTCAATTGAATTCTAAACCTTTATTTTCAGCTTTGATATTTCTGTTTTTTGAGGTAGTTGCAGTTATATCCAACTTCATACTTCTGATTTCCACAGGAGTACTTTTAGGCATTTCAAACTTCTAGCTAAATCTCTCCTAAAACACACAAAAAAAGTGCAGAGCCAGCAAGTGCTAGGGCTTAAGGAGTGGAGTGTGAAGTCCGCTGTTGTTTCTTTGCCTTCTTGTCCTTGTGTGCCATCACAGGGATCTGGACTTCAGAGAACACTGACCATCTGTAGGAAACTGGGGCAGCACTTGAAGTGCAGCACTCCCCAAATCCTACAAACCCAGTTGTGTTTGGAGTTGATGAACTAGACAGAGTATAGACTCCACTAGAAAGTTACATGGCCATTGGCTTCTCGGTATAGAATGGGGGATGCCTTTCATTGTTAAGTCATATATCGATGTAGTGCGAACCAAAACATATGCAAGAATACTGTATTCAGTTTAAGAGAGAACAGTGAAACTTAAGTCTACTAACATTTGAAATTAAGGTTCAATAGATATGAGATATAATTACAAAACAAATAACTTGAGGTACCGAATTTGTCAAATGTGTTATCTTCAAATGCTGAGAAGTTAAAGAGTTAGTGACAAAAATGCCAAGATTGAGGAACTCAACAGCCTCAACAAGAGGAAACCTAAGAATACCAAAGATGGTGGCAGGATTTTAGAGAAGTGAATATTGGCTTGAAACATTAGGCTCCATGTGTCTTTCCAACTTCATGCTATATTTATCTGTATTTATTATTACATACGTGTCAGGTTAATTCTTTTAAATAAAAAATAAGGACATGGGGAATTCCCTGGTGGTCTAGTGGTTAGGACTCGGTGCTTTCACTGCCATGGTCCAGGTTCCATCCTTGGATGGCACCCACAAGCCACAAGACACAGCCAAAAAAAAAAGACATGGAGAAAGGCCATGTGACTATTGGTCAAAACTAGAAATACAAAGAATTCAAGTAAAAGAAACAACAGGAAAAATAAATAAATAAATAAAGGATTAAAAGAAACCCATGAATTGGGATTAAAAGAAACATAAATGGGGATTAAAAATAAAAGAGATCATGAGTAATCAATGTTAGTTGAAATGACTAATATTAATGCTTGTACTCCTTAAGTACCAATATAACAATATTTTAAACATTAGTTTGAAATTGATATTCACATGTTGACTTTACTTACTGTAGAATTTTAGAACTTTTCATGAATGAACTTTTGGATTAGTGCTAGAATGAAGTAGATTCACTCACTCTGTTGTATTTAACTTAAATCAGCTTGCATGAAATAATTGCCTGTCAAAGAAGGGCACTGTAAAATTTTAAAGGCCATTTAATTTATATAAGTTAAGTGTCTTTGCTAATAAACCACTGAAATAAAATATGGTGTTTTCTTAGTGAAAATTATCATGAAAGTAATAGATGACTCCAACAAAAATATGTTTTCATTGTTATACAGAGTACTGTTTAATTTACCAACATTCAGTAATTTGGTTACAGATATTATCTTAGATTTGCACTTCCAAAACTGTTAAGATTTAGAATGCTTTATTGTGAACTACTTATGTTAACTGAAAATCTCAGTTCATTACCTTCATTTTGCAGCACTGTAAAACAGGAGATATCCATATTTTTTAACAATTCTCATTGTCTAACAATATTACCATCTGTCAAAATCATGCTTCTGTAATTGCTAAAGCATTTTGCCAAGTTATTTACATATGATTACTTTTGAAATAATTATAACTGTAAAATATAGTTTTATTTATATATCAATAACTGTTTTTCTATCTAGACTTAAAATAAATCCCATATATTTACTGCTTTCAAAAGTGGGATGCCACTCCATTCCCTCACCACCACCCCTGTAAATTAACCACTAAGTGAAACTGCTCTGCAGCATTTATTTTGGACAATGGTTCTCAAATTTATATATAAAAGAGACCAGTTAATGTATCTGTAAAAATAGCTCAGCTCCATCAAGGTTTATGATTATATTAGGTAACAGGATTTTTTTTATAGCTGAAACAACATTTCACCTGAACAGAATGTTTGGTAAGCATCAATATTTGATTAAAAGATAGCTTACATAGTTTCTGTAAGTGAAAATTGTTCTGAAAAAGATGTACTTCCCAATGATAAAATACTTGGAAACAAAAAAATCAAAACCAAGAATCACAACTTCTCTAGCCCCAAAGTACCATCATCTCATTTAATTACCAAAGACATCTATTGAGATATTTTCCTTTCTTTTCTTATTTTAATTGGAAGCTAATTACATTACAGTATTGTAGTGGGTTTTGCCATATATTGACATGACTCAGTCATGGGTGTACATGTGTCCCCCATCCTGACCCTCCCTCCCACTTCCCTCCCTCCCCATCCCATCCCTCAGGGTTGTCCCAGTGCACTGGCATTGAGTGCTCTGTTTCATGCATCGAACGTGGACTGGTGATCTATTTCACATATGGAAATAGACATGCTTCAGTGCTATTCTCTCAAATCATCCCACCCTCAGTTTCTCCCACAGACTCCAAAAATCTGTTCTTTATATCTGTGACTCTTTTGCTGTCTCGCATATAGGGTCATTGTTACCATCTTTCTAAACTCCATATATATGCATTAGTATACTGTATTGGTGTTTTTCTTTCTGACTTAATTCTGTATAATAGGCTCCAGTTTCATCCACCTCATTAGAACTGATTCAAATGTGTTCTTTTTAATAGCTGAGTAATATCCCATTGTGTTTATGTACCACAGCTTTCTTATCCATTCTCTGCCAGTGGACATCTAGGATGCTTCCATGTCCTAGCTATTATAAACAGTGCTGCGATGAACATTGGGGAACATGTGTCTCTTTAAGTTCTGGTTTCCTCAGTGTGTATGCCCAGCAGTGGGATTGTTGAGTTGTATGGCAGTTCTGTTTCCAGTTTTTTAAGGAATCTCCACACTATTCTCCATAGTGGCTGTACTAGCTTGCATTCCCACCAACAGTATAAGAGGGTGCCCTTTAGACTTTTTGATGGCAGCCATTCTCACCGGTGTGAGATGGTACCTCTTGTGGTTTTGATTTGCATTTTTCTGATAATGAGTGATGTTGAGCATCTTTTCATGTGTTGATTAGCCATCTATATGTCCTCTTTGGAGAAATGTCTGTTTGGTTCTTTGGCCTATTTTTTGATTGGGTCATTTATTTTTCTGTTATTGAGCTGCATGAGCTGCTTGTATATTTTTGAAATTAATTCTTTGTCAGTTGCTGGGTTTACTGTTATTTTCTCCCATTCTTAAGGCTATCTTTTCACCTTGCTTATAGTTTCCTTCGTTGTGCAAAAGCTTTAAAGTTTAATTAGGTCCTATTTGTTTATTTTTGCTTAAAAGGTGCATCGTAGATGATCCTGCTGTGATTTATGTCAGAGAGTGTTTTTCCTTGTTTTCCTCTAGGAGTTTTATAGTTTCTGGTCTTACATTTAGATCTTTAATCCATTTTGAGTTTATTTTTGTGTATGGTGTTTTAGTTTCATTCTTTTTAGTTTTCATTCATTTTAGTTTCATTCTTTTACAGGTTGTTGACCAGTTTTCCCAGAACTACTTGTTAAAGAGATTGTTTTTACTCCATTGTATATTCTTGCCTCCTTTGTCAAAAATAAAGTGTCCATAGGTGTGTCCATGTGTATTTATCTCTGGGCTTTCTATTTTGTTCCATTGATCTATTTCTGTCTTTGTGCCAGTACCATACTGTCTTGATGACTGTAGCTTTGTAGTATAGTCTGAAGTCAGGCAGGTTGATTCCTCCAGTTGCATTCTTCTTTCTCAAAGTTGCTTTGGCTATTTGAAGTTTTTTGTATTTCCATACAAATTGTGAAATTACTTTTTCTAGTTCTGTGAAAAATACTGTTGGTATCTTGATAGGGATTGCATTGAATCTGTAGATTGCTTTGGGTTTATACTTATTTTCACTATATTGATTCTTCTGATCCATCAACATCGTATATTTCTTCAACTATTTGTGTCATCTTTGATTTCTTTCATCAGTGTTTTATAGTTTTCTATATATAGGTCATTTTTATTTCTTTAGCTAGATTGATTCATTATTTTCCTCACAATGGTGAATGGAATTGTTTCCTTTATTTCTGTTTCTGTTTTTTCTGTTACTGTATAGGAATGCAAGGGATTTCTGTGTATTAATTTTACATCCTACAACTTTACTGTATTCATTGTTTAGGTCTAGTAATTTTCTGGTGGTGTATATAGGGTTTTCTTTGTAGAGGATAATGTCATTTGCAAACAGAGTTTTACTTCTTCTTTTCCAATCTGGATTCCTCTTATTTCTTTTTCTTCTCTGATTGCTGTGGCTAAAACTTCCAAAACTATGTTGAATAGTAGTGGTGAGAGTGGGCACTTTTGTCTTCTTTCTGACTTTAGGGGAAATGCTTTCAGTTTTTCTCCATTGAGGATAATGTTTGCTGTGGTTTTATCATATATGGCTTTTATTATGTTGAGGTGTTTTCCTTCTGTGCCTGCTTTCTGGAGGGTTTTATCTGCGTCTATTGAGATAACCATATGGTTTTTATCTTTCAATTTGTTGATGTGGTATATCACATTGATTTGTGAATATTAAAGAATCCTTGCATCCTTGGGATAAAGCCCACTTGGTCATAACATATGATCTTTTTAATATGTTGTTGGATTCTGTTTACTAGAATTTTCTGAGGATTTTTGGATCTGCATTCATCAGTGATATTGGCCTGTAGTTTTCTTTTTTTGTGGCATCTTTGTCTGGTTTTGGTATTAGGGTGATGGTGGCCTCATAGAATGAGTTGGCAGTTTACTTTCCTCTGCAATTTTCTGGAAGAGTTTGAGTAGGATATGTGTTAGCTCTTATCTAAATTTTTGGTAGAATTCACCTGTGAAGCCCTCTGGTCCTGGGCTTTTGTTTGTTGGAAGATTTTTTATTATAGTTTTGGTTTCCATGCTTGTGATAGCTCTATTAAGATGTTCTGTTTCTTCGTGGTTCAGTTTTGGAAAGTTATACTTTTCTACGGAGAAGGCAATGGCACCCCACTCCAGTACTCTTGCCTGGAAAATCCCATGGATGGAGGAACCTGGTAGACTGCAGTCCATGGGGTCGCTAAGAGTTGGACACAACTGAGCAACTTCACTTTCACTTCTCACTTTCATGCATTGGAGAAGGAAATGGCAACCCACTCCAGTGTTCTTGCCTGGAGAATCCCAGGGACAGGGGAGCCTGGTGGGCTGCCCTCTGTGGGGTTGCACAGGTCGGACACGACTGAAGTGACTTAGCAGCAGCAGCAGCAGCAGCAGCATACTTTTTTAAGAATTCATCCATTTCTTCCAAGTTGTCCTTTTTATTGTCATGTGGTTGCTGATAGTAATCTCTTATGATCCTTTGTATTCGTGTTTTCTGTTGTGATTTCTCCATTTTCATTTCAATTTTGTAGATTTGATTCTTCTCCCTTTTTTTCATGATGAATTTGGCTAATGATTTGTCTATTTTATTTATCTTCTCAGAAAACCAGCTTTTAGTTTTGTTGATTTTTGCTATAGTCTCTTTTGTTTCTTTTGCATTTATTTCTGCCCTGATTTTTATTATTTCTTTCCTTCTACTAACCCTGGGGTTCCTCATTTCTTCTTTTTCTAGTTGCTTTGATGTAAAGTTAGTTTATTTATTTGATTTTTCTCTTGTTTCTTGAGGTAAGCTTGTATTCTGTGAACCTTCTCCTTAGCACTGCTTTTACTGAATCCCACTGTTTTTGGGTTGCCGTGTTTTCATTTTCATTTGTTTCTATGCATATTTTGATTTCTTTTTTTATTTCTTCTATGATTTGTTGGTTATTCAGAAGCATGTTGTTTAGCCTCCATATGTTTGTATTTTTAATAGTTTTTTCCTGTAGTTCACCTCTAATCTTAGTGCATTGTGATCAGAAAAGATGCTTGAAATGATTTCCATGTCTTTGAACTTACCAAGGCTAGATTTATGGCCCAGGATGTGATCTATCCTGGAGAATGTTCCATGTGCACTTGAGAAGAAGGTGAAATTCATTGTTTGGGGGTGAAATATCTTACAGATATCAATTAGATCTAACTGTATCATTTAAAGTTTGTGTTTCCTTCCTAATTTCCTGTTTGGTTGATCTATCCATAGGTGTGAGTGGCATATTAAAGTCTCCCACTATTAATGTGTTACTGTTAATTTCCCCTTTCATACTTGTTAACATTCGCCTTATGTGTTGTGGTGCACCTGTGTTGGGTGCGTATACATTTATAATTGTTATATCTTCTTCTTGTATTGATCCTTTCATCATTATGCAGTGTCCTTCTTTGTCTCTTTTCATGGCATTTATTTCAAAGTTTATTTTATCTGATATGAGTATTACTACTCCTGCTTTCTTTTGGTCTCCATTTGCATGAAATATCTTTTTCCAGCCCTTTACTTTCAGCTGTATGTGTCCCTTGTTTTGAGGTGGGTCTCTTGTAGACAAAATATATAGGGGTCTTGTTTTTGTATCTGTTCAGCCAGTCCTTGTCTTTTGGTTGGGGCATTTGGCCCATTTAAGTTATTATTGATAAGTATGATTCCATTGCCATTTACTTTATTGTTTTGGGTTCAAGTTTATAATAAACCTTTTCTGTGTTTCCTGTCTAGAGAAGATCCTTTAGCATTTGTTGAAGAGCTGGTTTAGTGGTGTTGAATTCTCTCAGCTTTTGCTTGTCTGTAAAGCTTTTGATTTCTCCTTCATATTTGAATGAGATCCTTGCTGAGTATAGTAATCTGGGTTGTAGATTTTTCTCTTTCATGACTTTAAGTATCTCCTGCCATTCCCTTCTGGCATGAAAAGTTTCTATTGAAAGATCAGCTGTTACTCTTATGGGGATCCCCTTATGTGTTATTTGTTGCTTTTCCCCTGCTGCTTTTAATATTTGCTCTTTGTGTTTGATCTTCGTTAATTTGATTAATATGTGTCTTGGAGTGTTTCACCTTAGGTTTATCCTGTTTGGGACACTCTGGGTTTCTTGGGCTTGGGTGGCTATTTCCTTCCCCATTTTAGGGAAGTTTTCAACTATTATCTCCTCAAGTTTTTTCTCATACCCTTTCTTTTTGTCTTCTTCTTGGACATCTGATTGAATGTTAGGGTGTTTAACATTTTCCCAGAGGTATCTGAGGTTGTCCTCATTTCTTTTAAGTCTTTTTTCTTTTTTCCTCTTCTGCTTCATTTACTTCCACCATTCTATCTTCCACCTCACTTATCCTGTCTTCTGCCTCAGTTATTCTACTGTTTGTTCCCTCCAGAGTGCTTTTGATCTCAGTTATTGTATTATTCACTAATGATTGACTCTTTTATTTCTTCTGGGTCCTTGTTAAACATTTCTTGTATATTCTCAATCCTTATCTCTAGTCTGTTTATCTGTAACTCCATTTTGTTTTCAAGATTTGGGATCATCTTTACTATCATTTTTCTGAATTCTTTTTCAGGTAGACTCCCTATTTCCTCTTTTGTTTGGTTTGGTGGGCATTTATTATGTTCCTTTACCTGTTGAATATTTCTCTGCCTTTTCATTTTATTTGGATTTCTGTGTTTGGGGTGGTCTTTCTGTAGGCTGGAAGTTTATGATTCCTCTTTATTGTGTATCTTGCTCCCTGTGGGTAGGATTGGACTAGTGGCTTGTCAAGCTTTCCTGGTTAGGGGAGCTTGCATCTGTGTTCTGGTGGGTAGAGCTGGATCTCTTTTCTCTAGAGTGCAATGAAGTGTCCAGTAGTGAGTTTTGAAGTGTCTGTGGATTTGGCAAGGCTTTGGGCAGCCTATGTTTTAATGCTCAGGGCTATGTTCCTGTGTTGCTAGAGAATTAGTGTGGTATGCCTTGCTCTGGAACTTGTTGGCTCTTGGGTTTTAGTGTAGGTATGGAGGCTTTGGGATCAGCTCTTGTCTATTAATGTTCCCTGGAATCAGGAGTTCTCTGGTGTTTTCAAGTTTTGGATTTAAGCCTCCTACCTCTGGCTTTCAGTCTTGTTCTTACAATAGCCTCAAGACTTCTCCATCCATATAGCACAGATGATAAAACATCTAGGTTAATGGTGAAATAATTTTCCACAGTGAGGGACACCCAGAGAGATTCAGAGTTACATGGAGAAGAGAAGAGGGAGGAAGGACGTAGATGTTACCAGGAGAAGACAGGGAGTCAAAAGGGGAGAGAGCAGTCTAGCCAGTAATCAGTTCCCTAAGTGTTCTTCACAACCTAGAACACCCAGAGATTCAGAGTTAAGTAGAGAAAAGAAGAGAAGTGGGAGGGAGGAGGTAGAGGTGATGTGGAGGAGACAAGGGAGAGTCAAAGGGGAGAGAGCAATCAAGCCAGTAATCACACCCCCAAGTGGAAATGGATACTGAAGATTAGATTCTTAAAAGTACAAAATTGATAACAAATACCAAAAAGCAAAGATTAAGAATCTAGAGTAGAGATTAAACTCTCAAAAATACAATGTTTAAAAAAACAGAAAAATCAGTCTCAAAAACTATAAAATATGTGTATATGAAATTTGCTTTAAAAATAAGGTTTTTTTATTTTTTGCAAGGTAATAGGTTATAAAAATTAAAAGAATAGTAAAGAACTTTAAAAAACTGTTTTAATGATAATAATAAAATACTTCTAGGAATTTCTCTGGAGCTGTTGTGGGCAGTGTGGAGTCAGTTCAGTTTCAGATAGTTCCTTGTTCCTCCTTGTACTTCTCAAGGTCTCTATAGGTAGGTCCCTTCCAGTGCTTCGTCGATATTTACTACAGGGTTTTAATCTGTTGCACCTGTCATTTCCAGAGTCACTTCCACCTCTTTATTTATTTTGGCTTCCTGTTTGTAAGTCTCTTCAGTGTCTAATTTCTGTCCTGACACAAGGAGGCAAAAGTGTTCATTATTTAGGCTCACTTGTTCAGTTGTGGAGAGGGAGGAACACTGCAAACAAGTATCACTGGTGTGTGTGGGGAGTGCTCGTGGTGTGTGGACCGCACTGGGTTTGCCCCAGTTCACTGTGGCCTGTGCTTTCCGGGTCCACACTGCTCAGACTCTAGGTTGCTCTACAGGAATACTGTCCAAAGCAGGCCCTGCATCTTATGCACTTCCCAGGTCTAAACTGCTCAGGTTCAGGTTCTCGGGTACTCTACAAGGACACGGACTCACCTGGGTATGTGTTTTGTGCCCTTCCCAGGTCACAACAGCTCAGGTGACCAGGTTCTTGGTGAGCGCACTGTCCCAGGTGGACCGTGCATCTTAATCACCTCCCGGTCCGCGCCACTCAGATTCCCCGCTGTGCCACGAGAGCACTGTCTCAGGTGTGCTTTGTATCTCCTCTGGGGAGCTGATCTCAGGCTTTGACCCTACTGGCAGATGTCAGTCCTCCAGGATCCTAGGGAGACGTGGTTAGCAACTGGGAGCCTGCTCACAGTTTGGTGGAGGATGCAGTATCTGAGGCCAAGATTGCCCCTTGCCTTCCTGCTCTGGCTGTTGCATCCCTGCATCTCTGCCTCTGGCAGGG
>SJYA01001296.1:3654515-3718159 GCA_006410615.1 Neotragus moschatus | reverse complement strand
GGCCTGTATGCAGCCAGCTAGCTCTCCTTTGGTATTCTTTCAGTCCTTTGTTCTGTGAGGGGGCCAGGTTAGAGACTTGCACAGGGAAGTTCTCTTTTTTTTTCTCTCTCTCTCTCTAGCTATCCCACAGTTTGGGTTTCTGTCTCACATTAGCTCCCTCAGATTGTCCTCAGGGCATTCAGGCCTGGTCCTTACCCTAAACATGCAGCCCAAGCCTCCCTGTCTAGCCGCCGCTCACTGGTGGTGGACACAAGCGTCTGGGCTACTTCTCCACTGGGAGTTGTGTTCAGGTGCATATTCTGTGGGTTTTTTTTTTTCCTCCTGGTTGTATTACCAGTCCATTCTGAAGGAGATCAGCCCTGGGATTTCTCTGAAAGGAATGATGCTGAAGCTGAAGCTCCAGTACTTTGGCCACCTCATGCAGAGTTGACTCATTGGAAAAGACTTTGATGCTGGGAAGGATTGGGGGCAGGAGGAGAAGGGGACGACCGAGGATGAGATGGCTGGATGGCATCACTGACTCGATGGACGTGAGTCTGAGTGAACTCCGGGAGCTGGTGATGGACAAGGAGGCCTGGCATGCTGCGATTCATGGGGTCGCAGAGTCGGGCACGACTGAGTGACTGAACTGAGCTGATATTGCCCTATGAGATTCCAAAACTGCCCACAGACCCTCCAGTGAGAAGGTTTCCTGCTATTTGGAAACTTCTCCTTCACAACGACTCCCTCCCCAGAATAGGTCTCCATCCCTAACTCTTTTGACTCTCTTTTTGTCTTTTATATTTTGTCCTATCTCTTTTCAAAGAGAATGGGCAGCCTTTCTGGGTGCCTGGGGTCTTCCACCAGTGTTCAGTTGTTTTGTAGAAGTTGCTCAGCATTCAGATGATCTTTTGATGATTTTGTTGGGGAGAAAGTGGTCTCCCCATCCTATCCCTCCGCCATCTTGCCTGCCTTTCCCGAGACATTATCCTTTCTTTGCTTTATACCACCACCTACCTGCTCTCTCCAACATGGAGTCTTCGGTAAGTTCTGTTGACTCTCTCTAAAACATCTCCCCAGTCTATCTACATTCTTCTTCCTCATTGTACCAGACCTTTTTTTACCTAAATATTTTAATGGCTTTTACAGTAAAATAAGTTCTTAGAGTATGTAGGGCAATTTTTAAAAAACAAATACCAGGCAATGTTACTTCCTTTTGTAAAACTTTCTGACAGCTCCCCTCTGCTTTAGAATAAATCTAGTTTCTTGATCTGGGCCATAAAGTGCTGCATAATCTGGCTCGTTCTCACCTTGTACTACTCCCCACCTCACACACTACACTTGAATGTGCCAAACGGCACCAGCTGTTGAGCTAACTGCTGCCTCTTCATAGACTGTCCTCCGCTCCATCTTCACATGGCTGGCTTCTTCTTGATAGGTAGGTCTTAGCCTGAATATTAATCTCAGAGCTGTCTTTCCTTGCCACCTTAATCTTCTTTCTTTTCACTTGAGGTATAATTGACATTATTTGTACATATTGCAAATTGATCACAATAAGTTTAGTAAACATCGATCACCATACATAGTTAGTTTATTACTGTGATGAGAAATTTTAAGATCTTCTCTCAGTAATTTTCAAATATGCAATAGAGTATTAATAAATATAGTCATTGCATGCTGTGTTACATTTCCATGACTTATTGAACCTTTTGATCACCTTACCACTTTAAGTGCCACTAATTCATTCTCTTTTATATCACCCTCTTTTAATTTTATTACATAAGATATTATTTTCTGATGTTTTTATTGTTGACTAAAAAATAATTTTACTAAAAATCTTTTTCTTCACCAACTAAACTCCATGAGATTAGAGATATTGACTATAACCACTGTGTTTTAGCACCTAGGAACAATAACACATTGTAGTAAGCTTTAAATAAATATTCAGTGAATGAATGCAATTAAAGAAGTTTAAAATAACTTTGGGGTATTTATAGTATTTCCGCAGGTTATTGTGGCAACCTGAAAAGCAATTGCTGAAAGCTTTGAAAATCTTACCACAAAGATATAAGAATGTAGTTTTGTCCTAGTGGTTTTCTTCTGCCTATAAGAGGCAGTTTTAAACTTTTCACAGTCTGGGACCCAGGCTACCTTTTTAATCTCCTTTCCTCTCCTTACTGCAACTCGAACTCTTGTTCTTTTTATCACTGACCTACTTACTCTTCTGGAAAATGTTATGTGCTTCCTGGTATATATGAAATATCACTCCATCTCAGTGAAACCTTCCCTGTCCAACAGACTTAACAACTGCTTTTTTGTCCATGCTCCCTTTATTTGGACTGTTCTCGCACTTAATGAGTATGTTTTGTGCTGCGTATGTATTGTGCTGTGCTTTGTCGCTCTGTAATGACCAACTCTTTGCAACTCAAGGGACTGCAGCTCACCGGCCTCCTCAGTCCATGGGATTCTCCAGACAAGAATACTGGAGTAGGTTGCCTTGCCTTGACCTTATTTTACATGTCTTGACATTTCTGCTAGAAGGTGTGCGTTCTCTGAGAGCAGGGACTATAAATTTTCCACCTACTCATCGTCCATGCTTTATAGCAGGCTTTGGAAATGGACCTCATTTCAAATCCCCTTAAATTGCTCACCCTTCTGAGCCTCAGTTTCCTCAACTGCAAAAATGAGACTAGTAATAATACCCTCATAAGATTGCTATAAGAAATAACATATATGAGAGCATTTAACACAGAGCCAGACATAGTATGCTGCTCAGTCACTTCAGTCATGTCCGACTCTGTGGGACCCCGTGGACTGCAGCCTACCAGGCTCCTCCATCCGTGGGATTTTCCAGGCAACAGTACTGGAGTGGGTTGCCATTGCCTTCTCCTAGACATAGTGTATGTACACATTAATTACTAGCTGCTATTCATAATTGCTCTTGAGAATTGAATAAAAGAAGCAAATTGATGTTTATCATGTAATATTTCTTGACAAGGTCAGTCCTTTTTTTGGCCCTAAATGAAGTGTAGAAGCTAGAGTTGGGCAAGAGTTTAGGATGGGAGGCTAAACATGAAGGGGAACGTGCTGTTGTGTATTTTCAAAACCAAAGCAAACCCCTGTGTCCCTCTGAAATCTCAGACCTTTCTGCTGTATATTCCAGTAGCATTTATATGAATAGTATGTTTCTAGCATACTCATATTTTACCTTGTTTCTTTGTTGACTGTATGAATTTTTCTTGTCTCCTTAAATAGATTCTTTAGTTCTTTCAGGAACAGAATCTTGTTTTCTTCTGTGTTGGTGTCTTCATTTCATTCAAATGGTTGGTTGATTTGATAGCAGTAGTGTTGCACACCCATAGGTGTTGAGTGGTGCACAGGGTAGGCACAGCCTGCCACCATCTGGGTCCTGGCCATGCTTTAAATATAAAGGACACTACTGGTATTGTCCTGAGAGCAGGCACCCTAGCTTAGGGGTTGGGAGTAAGAGGGTATTGGGGTGAGTGCTTTGAATATGGACTTGAGGAATTTGAATTTAATCTTTTAAAATCTTGAAGCTTATCAGTCTGAAATTATTCAATGTGCTTATCATCTGGAAAAATATAAACATTCTCATTCACTGATAGGCACTAATAGCTTTAGAAGACTTAGATGCAGATTAAACATTTGAATATTGCTAAAATGTTAAAAATGTACTTCCTGTGTTTAATAATCCTTGCTACACATGAGCTGAAAATATGACCATATTCTCTAGAGAGCAGAAAAAGAAACAATTTGAGCTTGCTTGCTCAATGCATCCTGGTTCAGGTGGCAGATACAAGACTTAACTGCTTACAAGATGATCATGAGATCTTGCAGTAGCTGGCTGTCACTGCCGTCAAACAAATAGCTTAGAGGGAGACAGTTGCCTCATATAGCCATCCCTGGTAACATCTTCAGGAATGAATAAGTGCTTTCTTCTTTCAGCTATACCTTTCTCCATCCTTTCATCTTAAAATGGTGGACTTTCCCTATCAAGTAACCCTTTTGCCATCTGTGGTCTCCCCTCCTATAGAATTGGGCACTTCTTGTTGATGTCGATAGAACGAAGCACATTTACATGATATTCTTTTAGAATGGGCCTAATGCTCATGAGGCTGTGCCTTTCTTAACGGTGCCACAGTTTTGCCTGCCACTGTGGTTTTCTTAGACATCTCCTGGTTTTACTTTGACTGTGGTTATTTTTGTTTAAGCACTGAATGAGATGGAAGACATGGTGCAAGAAGATGCAGAGGTGATGGCCGAGAGTGGACACGAGGCTCCAGCTCACAGTCAGGCAGTTATTCCTGTGGATGTTGACGAGGAACAAGCTGGTAATCATGTGACTTCCCACGTTCATGGTTCTAAAAACTAGGGCCTGACTTTAATGAAGGAAGGAAAACACTGAGAATGATGGGTTTTTCTGACATGACAGCTAATGATGTGTTACATGCTGTTTATTTTTGACTAGGCTTATATTATTCATTGCTCTGTGTATGTGTATCTTATTAGTTTGTTTTTTTATTTTTTTGTAACTGTGGCAGCAGTTCCTCTTTATTGGTATACCCACATATGTGTGTGTAGAGAAAATAAAACACTCAAGTTAGAAAATAACCTGATTAAATGTTCTGCTTATTCTCTCCCTTCATTTTGATGGGGAGAAGAAGCAGTGGAGAGGTTGATTTGGTATAATAAACAGAACAAGATCTAGTCTCAGTTTGGCACTGGGTCATTTAGAGCAGTCATATAATCCATAAAGATTACCTGATATAATCTTTCATCTTTACAGATAGGGAAACTAATATTCTTTGGAAAGTTTGGATGGTTTACTCAAGACCACTCACCCATTGATCAAGGAACAGAATTGAGATGAGAACTAAAATTTTCTCACTCCTGCTCTGTTCAAATGCTACCTTGCCTTTGAATTGAAAACATCTTTAACTACCCTTGTTTTAAGTGTCTTACAGATGCAGTCTCTCACTCAACAGATACTTGAGTGCTTACCCTGTGCCAGGCATTATACAGTATGACAGGAAAAAGGAAAGCTTCCTCACTTGTCAGAGAAAAGTGGGTTGTTAGAGCTGAAGGTTTACAATGTGTAATGCCAAGCAGACAAAAAATTTTTTGTTGTTGTTTAGTCACCAAGTCGTGTCTGACTCTGTGACCTCATGGACTGCAGCCTGCCAAGCTCTACTGTCCCTGGGATTTCCCGGGCAAGAATACTGCATTGGGTGCCATTTCTTACTCCAGGGAATCTTCCCAACCCAGGGATCGAATCCACATCTCCTGCAATGGCAGGCAAATTCTTTAGTACTGAGCCACCAGGGAAGCCCAAAACATTTTTTACATAAGTAATCAAAGAACCAAATTGTAGCATGCATCCAGCCTTTCAAGAACATATCTGTGACATCCAGTGCATTAGACCTGTACTTAGTTAAAGAATGCAGAATTCTCACCAGTGTATAGGTGTCAGAGGCTTGCTTTCATTCAGACATTTGCAAAATATCTAGCCTATTTTTCAAATGATTATAATGAGGATTATTTTTAGAATAATTATGTGATTCTTTCACACAGTGAAGATCTTAAAGGGAGATGCCATATGCTCTTCTACTTTAATTTTCCTTGATAATGTTGGGTGGTATATTAGTCATACTTAATGTTTACACAATGCTTTAGAATTAAAGTGTTTTCACAATGTCTCATCCGAGTATATGTGCATGCAAATGAGTGATCAGGGAGGTTTCATAGAGCCAAAGCATCTCCCTTATCCCTCAATACTAGAACAATATTTTGAGTGAAAGCTGTTCTTGGGCAAAAATTGACTGTTATGCCTTTGCTCTTTGTTTTAGGACCCAGTGGTCTTCAGCGTGTAGTAAAACCACCCCCAATTTCTGTTCATGACTCAGAGAGTGATGATGAAGAAGACAGTCTAGAACTCCAAGAAGTCTGGATTCCTAAGAATGGTGCCCGGCGTTTCTCTGAGCGTGAAGAAAAAACCGGAGAGTCTGTGCAGTCCAGGGAATTATCAGGTGAGAGGCTGTGTCTCACTCTGGTGAGAGTCACTGTGAGAGCGGACACACTGGTCTTTACATACTGTGTCCCTGCCACAGCTTGTGGTACAGTTGACATGTCCTTATGAAGTATGACAGGGGGCAAGAAAGGCAGCAGAGCAAGCAAGAGGGGAATCTGAGTGGCACTGCCAGGGGCGAGTGCAGCACAAGAATACTGTGGAACAGGGCTCAGGGAAGAGAAGATGTGAGGATTGTCAGTCCCATAGTGGAGGCTTTGGGAAGTTGCGGCATCAGAGTATCAGGGATTGGTGAGGGGCCTGTGCCTCACATAAAAGATGACAGCCGAGTCATCTAGAGCAGTGAAGAACAACCGTTCCCCAGGTGGTCATCTGTCCATTTGTGCTTATTTAGCAAATGTTGGTGGTTAGTTTGGTGCTTGAGGAACTCCTGAAGTATGTTTTTATAATCCCTTGTTTCCCTTTAAATCTAGTCTACAACCTTCTGCCATTTGCCTCACCAAGAAACTTTAATTCTGTTAACTTTAGGTTTATACTTCTTTCCTTGGTCTTCCCTTCTATTTCTCAGAATCATACGCTTACCATTTTCTGCAAAGGATGAGGTTTTTTTAAATTGTCCACTCATTTTTCCTTAAAGACCCTATTCCTTAATGTATCTGAATGTTTAGTGTATATTTATACACATTTAACACCGAACCTGAAATATACACACATTTCTATGTATGGTAAGCTCAGTTCTTTAGACTTGGAATAACTTACTAACCACTAACTGATTACTCATTTCTTACTTTATTCCTTTTAAGAAATTCAGATTTATCTTTACACTTGTTTAAAGAAGGTTTTATGGACACTGACATTTAGGAAAAGTCATGTGACCAGCTGACTAACCTAATGTTTCCTACAAAGTTTAATTTCTGAATTTAGAAACCAGATTTTGTGTCAGCCAGACAAAACCTAATATAAGTATGCTTTTGTATATTCATTCAGCCTTACTATGCCCACAGTTACTGTGTTAGGTGTTGTGAGGGGTGAGATGAATAAGTCCTGACCTGTCTCTATTTCCCTCCCTCTGTCGGGAACCTCTAGTCTGGTTGAAGAGTCAAATCAGAAACAGATTAGATTTTAGAGCATGTACTATTGTGGCTCTGGGGTGGGAGTGTAGAAGAGATTGAACAGATGTCCAAAACCAAAAAACAATGGGTGAGAATAAAGGCTCCTAGGTAATAAGCCAGGGGTATATTCAAAGAAGAGTTTGGGTGGGGGTGTAGAATGTTTATAGACGGGACAAGAATGGAAGGTTAGTTTGCAATTAGGTCATGACAAGACTTGATACCTAGTATCAAGAGTGTTAATCAGATAGGCACTAGAGAGCCATAAAGAACTCTTGAGCAGCTGAGTGATGTGGTCACCATTATGCCTTAGGAAAATTGGTGTACATGTTCCTGTTCCAGATTTGCTCTTACCTTTTGTCCAGAATTTGTACTGAAATCTTTTCTTTTCCTCGGGCCATTCTTCTTTTTCTGTAAGCAGTAAGTGGAAAAGGCAAGACTCCACTTCGAAAGAGGTACAACTCCCATCAGATGGGCCAGTCGAAGCAGTTTCCTCTCGAGGAAAGCAGCTGTGAGAAAGGCTGTCAGGTCACCAGTGAGCAGATCAAAGCCGATATGAAAGCAGCTAGGGATATTCCTGAAAAGAAAAAAAACAAGGATGTTTATCCCAGCTGCAGCAGCACCACCGCCAGCACAGTGGGAAACTCCAGCTCACACAGCACTGCTTCTCAAAGCCCCGACTTTGTGAGGACGGTGAACAGCAGCGGCTCTTCCGAGCCTAGCCCTGCAGAAGTGGATGTGCCCAGGCAGTGTGTCTGCTCCCCCGGTGGGTCAGAGGACTCTGAGGCCATGGAGGAGGGAGATGCAGAGAGTTCTGTCTGCCCCAGATGCTGCTGTCACAGGCCCCAGGAATCCCACAGGAGAACTAGCAGGTGTTCTGATGAGGAACGTCCTTCAACCAGCCGAGCCTGTGTTGTGAATGGCCCGGATGGTACGAGATCCGCCTTTTCCTTTAGGACTCTGCCACAAGGGGGGTCTTCAGGCCCAGCACATGATGAGAGGACTAATGGGAGTGGCTCTGGGGCTACAGGTGAGGACAGGAGGGGGAGCTCCCAGCCTGAGCGCTGTGACGTGCAGTCTAATGAAGACTACCCTCGGAGGCCCCTAACAAGGGCCAGGAGCAGACTCTCCCATGTACCGCTGGTATCTGAGTCAGGTATGACAATGCTGCCAGGATTAGCTACTGCAGGTTAGGACCAGAGAAGAGCATTTGCTCGTTCTAAAAGTTTTCTTACAGAAAGCCAGTTTGGCAAATTGATACCTATGTTTGGGTTCTATGATCATATAGATCTTGAGCTAATTTTCAGCAGTGGGATGGGAGTGGGGAGTGGGGGGTGGCATGTGAAACAGCTTGTAAGATATCCAGCCAAGAAAAGCTTAGATAGCTATGCTTCTAAGAAAAGTATAATTGTGTATATGTATTGACCTTAAATACTGTACTGATTCTAATGTCTTATTCCCAGTATATAAGCTCTGCTCCCATTCCACATTCAGAAGTCTTAACTTTTAAGACTTAACTAGTTCTAAAACCTTAGCCAAAAGGTAAGGACTGTAAGTTGTTGGGGCTGGGGGAGCACAGCATATGGGTATACCCCTATATCTGCTTCTGCAGTATTTAGTAATTTTTTCCAAAGTCTAGTTTTATTTCCAGTCAGGTTTGCCAGGAGATAAGCAGGTAAGTAAGTGGTTTAGCTGAGAATTATTTTGATGAAGATATATTCAAGATGTACATATGTATACAGTTTCATTAATATTTATTTGTATGCCAAGGCATTGGATTTGGTAGGGGTAAAGCACATTTCTTAATTATAATTCTGTTTATATTTCTGATCTTATTTTTAAATATTCTCTGCTGCTTTTATTAAGTTGTATATAGCTGTCAGTGAATAATAATACATTTTATTTTCTCTAAGTCTCACTCAATTTTAAAATCTTTACATCAACACCCAGCACATAGAGTACCTTTTTATATACTAAGTAGAGTTGATTAAATCATGTGGAACTAAACTAACAAAAGCAAGCTTTCGTAAGATAAATATGAGACCTTACTTATGTACTGTTATCAGTCATAAACTCAAAGTATATGAGTTTTATTTGAAGTTTTTATTATGCTTTGCAAACATTAGTTCTGCCATGATGAAAATACTTTTCCCAGCTTGAATTTTAAATACTTTTTTATACATAACATGGATTTACCATTTTAATCATTTTATAGTATATAGCTTATTAGCATTAGGTATATTCACATCCATCCATCACCACCATCCGGCTCAACTTCTTCATCGTCCTGCATTTAAAATCTGTGCCCGTTAAACAGAAGCACCTCATTAGGGCACCCTTTGTTGAATGGTTTTNCTAGCCCTGCAGAAGTGGATGTGCCCAGGCAGTGTGTCTGCTCCCCCGGTGGGTCAGAGGACTCTGAGGCCATGGAGGAGGGAGATGCAGAGAGTTCTGTCTGCCCCAGATGCTGCTGTCACAGGCCCCAGGAATCCCACAGGAGAACTAGCAGGTGTTCTGATGAGGAACGTCCTTCAACCAGCCGAGCCTGTGTTGTGAATGGCCCGGATGGTACGAGATCCGCCTTTTCCTTTAGGACTCTGCCACAAGGGGGGTCTTCAGGCCCAGCACATGATGAGAGGACTAATGGGAGTGGCTCTGGGGCTACAGGTGAGGACAGGAGGGGGAGCTCCCAGCCTGAGCGCTGTGACGTGCAGTCTAATGAAGACTACCCTCGGAGGCCCCTAACAAGGGCCAGGAGCAGACTCTCCCATGTACCGCTGGTATCTGAGTCAGGTATGACAATGCTGCCAGGATTAGCTACTGCAGGTTAGGACCAGAGAAGAGCATTTGCTCGTTCTAAAAGTTTTCTTACAGAAAGCCAGTTTGGCAAATTGATACCTATGTTTGGGTTCTATGATCATATAGATCTTGAGCTAATTTTCAGCAGTGGGATGGGAGTGGGGAGTGGGGGGTGGCATGTGAAACAGCTTGTAAGATATCCAGCCAAGAAAAGCTTAGATAGCTATGCTTCTAAGAAAAGTATAATTGTGTATATGTATTGACCTTAAATACTGTACTGATTCTAATGTCTTATTCCCAGTATATAAGCTCTGCTCCCATTCCACATTCAGAAGTCTTAACTTTTAAGACTTAACTAGTTCTAAAACCTTAGCCAAAAGGTAAGGACTGTAAGTTGTTGGGGCTGGGGGAGCACAGCATATGGGTATACCCCTATATCTGCTTCTGCAGTATTTAGTAATTTTTTCCAAAGTCTAGTTTTATTTCCAGTCAGGTTTGCCAGGAGATAAGCAGGTAAGTAAGTGGTTTAGCTGAGAATTATTTTGATGAAGATATATTCAAGATGTACATATGTATACAGTTTCATTAATATTTATTTGTATGCCAAGGCATTGGATTTGGTAGGGGTAAAGCACATTTCTTAATTATAATTCTGTTTATATTTCTGATCTTATTTTTAAATATTCTCTGCTGCTTTTATTAAGTTGTATATAGCTGTCAGTGAATAATAATACATTTTATTTTCTCTAAGTCTCACTCAATTTTAAAATCTTTACATCAACACCCAGCACATAGAGTACCTTTTTATATACTAAGTAGAGTTGATTAAATCATGTGGAACTAAACTAACAAAAGCAAGCTTTCGTAAGATAAATATGAGACCTTACTTATGTACTGTTATCAGTCATAAACTCAAAGTATATGAGTTTTATTTGAAGTTTTTATTATGCTTTGCAAACATTAGTTCTGCCATGATGAAAATACTTTTCCCAGCTTGAATTTTAAATACTTTTTTATACATAACATGGATTTACCATTTTAATCATTTTATAGTATATAGCTTATTAGCATTAGGTATATTCACATCCATCCATCACCACCATCCGGCTCAACTTCTTCATCGTCCTGCATTTAAAATCTGTGCCCGTTAAACAGAAGCACCTCATTAGGGCACCCTTTGTTGAATGGTTTTTCATATTTGTAAAGTCAGATCTGCATGTTTAGTTTTGTCAGATCTACATGTCTTAGTTTTGATCTACATGTTCGGTTTATTTTTATGCTGTGGAAAGCCTTCTGTACACCTGGCTCAGATAATTGTCCACATCTTCTCATTCTTTTATTCATGTATTTGCTTATTTTAGTTTAAATCTTTATTGTAATCTTTGGGAACTGTTTTTTAATTACAAATTGTCACCTGACTGTCTCAACACTACTGATTGACATCCATCCTCATCGTTGTTTTGAAACTCTCTTGTTGTGTACTTTGCCTCTGTTGCAGTTCACCTCTTGGCATGCTGTCCTATTCCAGTGTTCTTCCTCTTTCATTACTCTTTGCAGAATGTCCTTGGTTAGTCATGCATTTATCACTTATTTTTATAGTTTTATAATTTGTCAACTTGCAGAAACAAACATTCCTATGTTTTGTTTGTAATTGTTACATTGATTGACTGAAAAGATAATGATGAGTTTTTGAGTCTTCCTATTTAGGGACTATTTTTGTCTCCTGTGCCTTGGTAAAGTTTTAAGAGTTGTTACTGTTTTTTTTTTGGGGGGGGGGGGGTTGCTTGTGTTTTTAATATGGGTCCTTCACATTAACCGTCTTAGAGGATGGGGTTTGACTTCTTTGCCTTATGTTCTGTTATTCCCTTTGCCACTTTCTTCTGACTTGTTTCATGACTAGAACTTTTTCTTAGGTTAAATAATTTACTAGAATTAAATTTATGTAGTGCTTTTTACTTTTTTAGGTAAATTATATCTGTTGTCTTATTGATGTTTTTTTACTCCCATTTGGGAAGACTTACAATGTCTATAGTTAGTGTGTATGGTGTATATGGTAAATTGCTTGCTAATATTTTTAAACACAATACAAACGTTCATTTACTTTCAATAACGGCTTTTCTCGGGAAATTTCAAACTGCTGATTTTTAAATTATCCCTATCTCTTTTGGGAAGAACAAGTTATGTGAGTGACTTTCAGTTTGCTATTTTTAGTCTAGCATGTTTTTTTATATCTGTTGGCCATTCTGCTTTAAAAGTTTTAAGGAGAAAAGTCCAAACCAATAAAGGAACAAACTTGACTGAGTGTTACAGATATTTTTAAAATCACTTCAAAGAAAATATATGAGCTTTTAATTCAGCTTTTTATTTATGGCCCTGTGTAGTGTTAAAACTGTGTTAGAAGTAGTTATTTGTCTTGTGATTTCCTATATTGGGAATAAATGCCTGTAAGTTGTTCTTTTTCTCCTCATTGTGTAATGATTTATAAAATAAATATCACAGAAATAACTAATCGGATTGTCAAAGAATGGCATTTAAGATGAGTATGGTGCGGTTCTTGTGAGCACTAACCTCTTTCCTTAACACCCGTGGCTGCACTGGTCTGCTTTTTTCTGTTTCTGTAGCATCTTCATTGATGTCAACTACACTGTGTATTGTAATTCCGTGTTTTGCTATTTTTCCAATAGACTGTGAGCTCCATGAGGGGAGGGACAGTGTCTGCTTGCTCACCATAATATTCCCAGCTTCTAGCACAATGTCTTACATGGTATGGGTCTTTAGTGAATAATTGTGAACTTAATAAGTGGTAGGAGCCATCATATGAGGTATGTTGATGCTGGTGGATGTATAAAATCACTAAAGATTGTCCCTAAACAAAGAAGGAGGCATAAGAAAAAAGCACAGTGAACTCTTTTCTTTTTACATTGGGAAGCATTTGTTTTTCAAGATTATCTACATATAAAATGTGACTTAGTTTTATAATTTTTCTTAGAAAACAAACTGCCAATTTGGGTACTCAGGAGAACAGGAAATTTAACTTTGAGCCCCATATTCTGATCACTTGAAGAGTGGGGGAGGGAAGCAGTCCATGACGGTGAGAGGTTGAAGATTGGAGCATGAAAGGAGAGTGCTGATAGAAGAGTCTTATTTGAACATTGTGATGAAGGAATAGAAGCAAACTTGTTTTTGCTTTTGTGGTACTGGGAGAAGGAACCAGGACTTCTTATTGGTTGAAACAGGTGTGTGAAATTTGGCTGTGGTATGAAGTGGTGCTGTTGTTAGAGTCCCTGTCAGTGAAGATAATTAGATTATTCATGAAGCTCCTTCAGGAGTACTGTGTAAGTTGGCCTTCAGTGTATCAGTAGTTTTCTTTTCCAGAAACCCAGGGTTTTTGCTTGGGTTCAAAGTCCTTGGAGGAAGTTTGATAGGTAAAAACTCTTGGACTCCCTTCTAGGCTTCAACCAAAGTAGCTGTCTTCAGTTGTTTTGCATATTATTTCACAAAGATTTTGAATGGTGGAGGAAAGAGTTCTGGTATATTGAAAAAAGAAAAAACCACTTGAACTGGTTATATAGGGTTCCTGTATGGCCCCAGGCCTTCGGAAATTTTCAGTATTTGTACCTTGTTTCCCTTTCTTTGTGGTCTCTCAAGTTTGAAGTGAGAGAGTTACCAAGTGGAATGTTTATAATCTAGTAGTGTGCAATATGGTGGGATTTAATTAATAAATGTCAACCTTGCTTCATTCAGTATATGCTCTGCTACAGAATGACTCTAAATGAAGACAGTGATTTAGTGTCTTGTCTTAGAAAATATGTGCTTGTTAAGTTTTTGAGATGAATTTCGAACTTGTACTTAAACAATATCAACATGGTATTTGATGATTATATAATTAAACTATAATGTTTTAAAACAATACTAGTAAATGAATTAGAGCCTTACTAGGCAGGGTTTGAAAGTGAAAGTGAAGCATTGGAGAAGGCAGTGGCAACCCACTCCAGTGTTCTTGCCTGGAGATCCCAGGGACGGGGGAGCCTGGTGGGCTGCTGTCTATGGGGTCGCACAGAGTCAGGCACGACTGAAGTGACTTAACAGCAGCAGCAGCAGCAGCAGGCAACTCTGGCAGATAAGTAATTGCAGGTTTTCTAGCACAGTGGTAAATACCTTGGTAAACTGTTTTCTTTTTCCATGTCTGAGTTTACTTATTTTTAAAGCAAGGAGAATAATCTATCTCAGAGGGCTGTTAACAGGATTAAATTAGTTAATATAAGCAAAACCCTGAGAAAAGTGCCTGACACACAGTAAGCGCTCAGTAAATATTTGCTATTATTGTTACTCCATTGACGTATCTATGATGCTTTCAATCATTCAGTGAATGTTGAGTGCCATTTCATTCAATAAATGTTCATTTTAGTTCATCATTAGCAGCTGACATTGTTATGAAGATGAAATAAGACAATGTTGTTGTCCTCAAGGAGCTTTTAGTTTAAATGGAGAAATAAAACATATACAGGGAATTACAGAAGCAGATGTTTGGGGATCCAGGTGACTTATTAGAGCAGGTAGCATTTAAGCTGGACCTTTCAGGGGTGGATAGTATTTCAAAAATTGAAGTCAGGAAAGGTGGGCAGGAAAAGCTAAAATAATGACTTCAGAGCCATTGGCAATAGGAGATGACTAGGATATGGTATGGGGTAAAATTGAGAAAGGTTGGGGCTAAAGTATAGCCCCAAATGTCAGGCATCAATATGTATTTCCTAAGCATCAGTCAGTGATTTAAAGTTGTTTAGCAGGAAATCGGTGAGTTTAATCTTACCAGTAGTATTTAGGATGGGTTGAGCATCTAGAGACAAGAATGTTGATTAGATTGTTGGAATGGCCCAGGTATGAAGAGCATGGTGTATATTTGACGTTGGTATGTTTGAGACAGTGGAAGGTTATCTTATTTTGGAAGTCATTTGGAAATGGCAGTCTGTTTGTATTCCTTTGAGAATCACGTAGTAGAATTGAGAGTTGCCTTAATGGAGTTTATACCTGTGCATTTGAATATGCTCTCTTTGAAGGAAAGACAACAAAGCTAAAATTTTAATTTCCTCTCGCCTTTTTTAGAAGTTGCCAAAACAAAGCCACGTCATGCCATGAAGCGGAAGCGGACAGCAGATAAGTCCACCAGTACCAGTGATCCTGTGATTGAAGATGACCATGTGCAGGTGAAGGGGAAAACCTTCACTTACCTTTCAGTCCTGCCCAGTTCCTGAAGAATGTAAAGGAGCTAAAGTTTCCGTCTTTACATATTTTCTTTGCCCTAAAGATAAGAGATTGGTAGTCGTTGCTTCTCAGTTGTGCCAGTGAAAAGATTAAAGTTTTGTTTTTTTAAAGAAAAAGTATGTACTCTAGAAGGTACATCTTTTAAATTTTTTTCCTTGTAGGTCCTTGTATTAAAATCCAAAAATCTTGTTGGAGTCACTATGACCAACTGTGGAATCACAGATCTAGTGCTGAAAGACTGTCCCAAGATGATGTTCATCCATGGTATGTACTTAGGCCCATGTCAGCATCTGACTGAGCTTAAAGGATTAAAGTCTCATAAATACTATAATCATATTACTGTATTGCTTTTTTAAAAGAAGCAGTTAGATTTTTCTAATTCTGTCCTCATTGTGTAGTTCTCAACTCTGTAGTATTTGCAAGGGGTCATGTGCGGAGACTTAGTTTATCTTTTAATATAGACTCACCTCTGGTTTCCTCCTCAAGAAAATTGTAGCCTGATCGGACAGAGGTTAAGTCAACAGCTTAACCTGGGCTTTGGAGTCAAGTAGGCCTCACCTTGGAGAAGGCAATGGCACCCCACTCCAGTACTCTTGCCTGGAAAATCCCATGGACAGAGGAGCCTGGTAGGGTGCAGTCCATAAGAGTCGCTAAGAGTCAGACACGACTGAGCGACTTCACTTTCACTTTTCACTTTCATGCATTGGAGAAGGAAATGGCAGCCCACTCCAGTGTTCTTGCCTGGAGAATCCCACGGACAGGAGAGCCTGGTGGGCTGCCATCTCTGGGGTCGCACAGAGTCGGACATGACTGAAGTGACTTAGCAGTAGCAGCAGCAGGCCTCACCTTGAATCCTTCTTTGCTGTTTTCTAGCTGTGATGTTGGACATGTCTTTACGTGTGTGTTTACAGAGGGAGTGGTTGACTGGGCCTTAAGTGCTTAACTGCTCTGGATATGATACCATCAATCATAACCTCAGTTCATGGCACATCATCCTTAGTCTAGGCCCTGCTTTTCTTTCCAGACCCATTTATCCCTCGTTGCCAGTCCCATTGGCTCCCATTACCTTTGGTCGTATATTTAATATATATCCTTCCAGTACATTTCTCATGTGTTTTTAATATACATATTTATCTCTGAGCAAATAAATGAGTTATTCAAAGTTTAAAATTTTTAAATTGAAAATGTGTGAGTTAAAAGCTTAAGATACATAGTATGCTCCATGCATTATCTGTTTATTTTTCCAGTATTACTCGAAATTGTTTTTTATACTATCCATGTAAAATCATTAAAAACTGACTTGTTTCTTGCTTTGTGCAACTTATATATTCTGCATTGATTTTTTTTTTTTTTTTTTGGTCTGTAAAGTATACATAATTATACTTACTTTATAAAGCATTTACCAAGATTTAATGGAGTGATTGATACATGCTTACACATATGTGTATGATATGTGAGATTAAAAGGAAGGGAGTATTTTTCTGAAGTTGATATCTTACTGTGGTTAAATGTGTCACATTTACTTTTCTCTATAACCTCACATTTGTATGTTAAATGGGAAGAATATTTAATCATGTTTCAGAGCAGCACTTTTAGTAGTACTTTCTGCAGTGATGGATATTCTGTATGTCTGTTGTTTTATGTGTAACCACTGGCTACTTGTGACTTTTGAACATTTGAACTGTGACTAGTGTCTGAGGAACTAAATTGTTTTATTACATTTTAGTTAATTTAAATTTAAATAGCTCCAGGTATCTAGTGACTACCATACTGGACTGTACAACCTTAGACCAAAGTATCCAAGTATTTCTGAGAAGAAACATTTCCTAAACAGTTCCTGTATTTAGGCAAGNGCAGCAGGCCTCACCTTGAATCCTTCTTTGCTGTTTTCTAGCTGTGATGTTGGACATGTCTTTACGTGTGTGTTTACAGAGGGAGTGGTTGACTGGGCCTTAAGTGCTTAACTGCTCTGGATATGATACCATCAATCATAACCTCAGTTCATGGCACATCATCCTTAGTCTAGGCCCTGCTTTTCTTTCCAGACCCATTTATCCCTCGTTGCCAGTCCCATTGGCTCCCATTACCTTTGGTCGTATATTTAATATATATCCTTCCAGTACATTTCTCATGTGTTTTTAATATACATATTTATCTCTGAGCAAATAAATGAGTTATTCAAAGTTTAAAATTTTTAAATTGAAAATGTGTGAGTTAAAAGCTTAAGATACATAGTATGCTCCATGCATTATCTGTTTATTTTTCCAGTATTACTCGAAATTGTTTTTTATACTATCCATGTAAAATCATTAAAAACTGACTTTTTTCTTGCTTTGTGCAACTTATATATTCTGCATTGATTTTTTTTTTTTTTTTGGTCTGTAAAGTATACATAATTATACTTACTTTATAAAGCATTTACCAAGATTTAATGGAGTGATTGATACATGCTTACACATATGTGTATGATATGTGAGATTAAAAGGAAGGGAGTATTTTTCTGAAGTTGATATCTTACTGTGGTTAAATGTGTCACATTTACTTTTCTCTATAACCTCACATTTGTATGTTAAATGGGAAGAATATTTAATCATGTTTCAGAGCAGCACTTTTAGTAGTACTTTCTGCAGTGATGGATATTCTGTATGTCTGTTGTTTTATGTGTAACCACTGGCTACTTGTGACTTTTGAACATTTGAACTGTGACTAGTGTCTGAGGAACTAAATTGTTTTATTACATTTTAGTTAATTTAAATTTAAATAGCTCCAGGTATCTAGTGACTACCATACTGGACTGTACAACCTTAGACCAAAGTATCCAAGTATTTCTGAGAAGAAACATTTCCTAAACAGTTCCTGTATTTAGGCAAGTCATTGTGAGACTTGAATTTCTTGTCAGTAACATCTTAGATAGGAAAAGGTACCTTCACCTCCCTTCTAGCATGAGGGTGGCAGTCTTCCTTTGAATGGGACAGAATCATATTTTCAGGTCATTTTGATGACTGTCGGTTGTCCTGTGTAATAATACTTGGCCTGTGTTAAAGATGTTTTTATCTGCAGTATTTTATGCTAATGAAAGATGTGCCAGTCCTCCAAAGAGGATTCCAAATAGGCTATATTCGTTGCTCTGTTATTTTGTATAAATTATTTGTAGATCTTACCTTTGTTTTCATTTTGTAGCTACAAGATGCAGGGTACTGAAACATTTAAAAGTAGAAAATGCACCAATCGTAAACCGATTTGATTATGCACAGTGCAAGAAACTGAATATGGATCAGGTACTAGACCAGATACTAAGGATGCCTCCTGAGAGAAACCGTATCATATACCTACGCCCCATGCAGCAGGTAACGAGCTCTGCTTCTTTTTGGTGATGACATATTACACTCATCCTTTTTTAGTCTTCAGCCTTTTTAAAATTGGCTTTTATTCAGTTGCTGAATCCACAGTAATGTTTCTTTGGATTATCCAGTTTTTTAACCAGCCTAGACTGTCTTGCAGTTTTCTACATCAGTGCTTCTCTAATAGATTGTTGTGAGGCTTTTAGCAAGTTATATGATGAAGAGAGTTGTTTTTCAACAAGTTTTTATACTTATTAAAAGTTGCCTGTGATAAAGAGCAGACTCTGGTTTCAGGCTTCCTGGTTCCCATTCTGGTTCACTGATCTGTAGCAGATTGCTTGGCTTCTATGTTTTAGTTTCTTCATCTCTAAAATTAGAAGAATAAAAACCTGCAGTTACTGTAATGGTTAAACTAATACATGTTAAGTGCTAGCACAGTTTCGGGCATATACCACGCAATCAAATGATAGTTGCTGTTACTACCATTATCATTATTAAGAGTAAACATTTTATAGTATCCATATGAAATGATGGCTGTTGGCTGAACCTTTTGTGGTAAAATTCCACAATATATATATTAATAAATCATCATGCTGTATACCTTAAGTATATACAGTTATATGTGTCAATGATTTCTCAGTAAAACTGAGGGGAAAAAGAGTAGCATTACATGTAAAACTGCTTAATGTCAAGAGAACGTTTAAAGGAAATATTAGCCTTTAAACAGTCAGTGTTTGAACCTGGCCTGAAAAGAGTCATTTTGGTACACAGATTGCTTGTTGAGTGTTTATAATTTGCTGGAGCTGAAAAATACACAGGTCATCAGCCTTCCCTTGAGAAATTTGCCTTTCCACGAAGGAGGTAGACATATGTGTCATTAAGATGGCAAAGTAAGAATCCGTAAGTATAGTAGGGGTGCAGTGTGAACAAAGGCTACAAGGAAGCAAGGCAGTGTGTTCTGTCTCTAGGAATGAACAGTAGTCCAGTTAGAACAAGGTGTATGGTTCTACACTCACAGTTCTATAATGTATTGTCTTTAAACCTGTAAAGGACATACTCAGAAGCAAATTGCTGGGATCAGTTACCTAAATCCAGATTCTCTGGTTTAATGTGCATTTATACAACAGTGAGATGTAAATTGTTGAGCTTGCTAGACAGATGAATTTGCTTAGCCTTATTCCTAGCATGGCAAGTTGTGTTCAGGGCAGAATGTGACTATTTGATTTTCAAATCAGCCAATGATTCAAAAACTGAGGTCCCAAGGAAAGATTGTTCAAGCCCAAGGAGATAGATTGCTAAGGCATTCTCTTCCTTGGTTCCAAATCCTCTCTGGTATTTTCCACAGGTGGACACACTAACATTGGAGCAGAAGTTATTTAGTGGTCCCTACCCCTATCATATCTGTATTATCCATGAATTCAGTAACCCTCCCAACGTCCGGAACAAGGTGCGCATTCGCAGCTGGATGGACACGATAGCAAACATTAACCAGTAAGTAATCTGCAGCCCTGACAGCCTTCTAATCATTCTGTGGAGCAAGGACACCCAGAAACAAATCCTAATTGTTTTTTATTTTAAATGATTTCATCCAGGCTTTTCAGGCACTGACACACATGAAATAAATGAGTGAAAAAAAATGAAGGAAATAAGACTTAAAACTAAAATGCATACATGTATGTTTGTAACTTTTTATTTTCAAACTTTAAAACCATAAGAATAGGCTGTACATGTACCTTTAGTTGCATGCCTTTAGCCTACAGCATGTTTGGTTGGTTGTGGTGGTTTAGTCGCTAAGTAGTGTCTGACTCTTGCGACCCCAAGGACTGTAGCCTGCCAGCCTCCTCTCCGTGGGATTCTCCAGGCAAGAATACTGGAGTGGCAGAAGATCCAGGGGATCTTCCTGACCCAGGTGTCAGACCCAGGTCTCCTGCATTGTAGGCAGACTCTTTAACGACTGAGCTACAAGGGAAGCCCCACAGCATGTTTAAAAGAGGTAAAATTAAAGATCTTAAAAAACTCTGTGTTTAAAAACAACAAAAAATGGTTTATTTTTGGCTCCACTAGGTCTTTGTTGCTGTGCATGGGCTCTCTCTAGTTGCAGTGAGCAGGGGCTACTCTTCGTTGTGGTGCACAGACTTCTTACTCGGGTGGCTTCTCTTGCTCTGGAGCCTGGGCTCCAGAGCACATCGGCTCCAGTAGTTGGGGCCCACCGGCTTCAGTAGTTGGGGCCCACCGGCTTAGTTGCCTTATGGTATGTGGAATCTTCTTGGAACAGGGATTGAACCCATGTCTTCTGCATTAGCAGACGGATTCTTAACCACTGGACTCCCAACCCACTCCAGTATTCTTGCCTAGAAAGTCCTATAGACAGAGGAGCCTGATGGGTTACTGTCCATGGGGTCGCAAACAGACACAACTTAGCATGGACCACCAGGGAAGTCCAAAACTGTGATCTTTTATACCATCAGAATATATGCATCAGTCTTTATGCATTTGTTATTTTAATCTTTTGTTTGAGATATTCATTAGAATTGAGGCAAGACACATTTTGATAGTTCCTTTCTAACTTATATCCCAACATTTTTTTTCAGTCTTACAATTTTTAAAATTTTTCTTATTGCTTCCAGAGAGCTCATTAAGTATGAATTCTTCCCTGAAGCCACACGAAGTGAAGATGACTTAAAGAAGTACCCTAAATATCCCTGGGGTAGAGAAATCTATACTTTAGAAGGTGAGCATTTATTTGTAAATGGTTGGAAAGCTAATAGCTGTTAACTAACTAGATGGAGAGACATGTCTTAGGGAAGATAGGAAGGAGTAGGAGCTTTACAGTTTGTCAAAATAATGGGAATAGTAAATATCTCCAGGTAGCAAGGATGAGATAAATATTGCTCTCCCTGTATGAGTTTTTGCCATCTCTAATATAATCAACAGTATTGAAACAAAAAGTAAAAGAAATTGAAACTTGATACAGCTTGAGTTGCAGTGACTTGAGGGAACCTGTGTTAGCCTCTTTATTTGTGTATAAACACATACACACACACATAAAGGGCGAGAAACTGAGGCTTAATGAAAGCCGAGGATGATCAAAATCACATGGTCGAGTAGCAGCAGAGCTAGAATTGGAATCCACAGCTCTGGTGCCGCTTTTGAAATGCTGCAGCATTTGGCCCTGTCATTACTTCCCCACCAGTAGCACTGTTGATCCGTCTTCTTTTAGGTGTTGTGGATGGAGCGCCGTATTCCATGATTTCAGACTTCCCTTGGTTGAGATCACTACGGGCCGCAGAACCTAACAGCTTTGCCAGATACGATTTTGAGGATGATGAAGAAAGTAATTATGACCTGACTTGATTTTTATTCTCTAGTTTGAGCGTTAGATCCTGAGTATTTTGTTTGTGTTACAAGCAGTGCAGCTTTTAATCACTTCCCATATAAATGTTTTTGCTTTTTATTATTATTTGGTTCTCCCCTTGCTCAAAAGACAAAATAGCTCTAAATGCGTACAATAGGGAATCACTGACTTAACTAGGGGTGTGTAGGAAGGAGCCCTTCAGACAGATTTCCCTGCTTAGTTTTTCTTTTTTTAACCTAAATGTTGATGATCTTCTTACTCTTTTATTAAAGAATTGGTCAATTATATTGTTTCAAAATTGTTCCATTATACTAATTCTTCTAATTATGAGCTGCTGCTTGTTGGGTAGCTTGTAGGGACTTAACAGTTTAGGTGTAGATTTTAGGAGGAAATAGATTTCATAAACTAAATGTACATATATATGACTTACGTCTCTGGTGCATTTTCTCCTTGGCCTTTAATCATATGCACTCTTTTTGGCATCAAGCATAGTATTATAACCACACTGATGGGAACCCATTCCATGAGCTAAATATACATCAGTGCACTGCATGAGAGGATACAGGCATGTCTCAGGGACCAGCTTAGTCAGAGTAGCTTCCCAAATGATTTTGATAGTCTTGTTTCCCCTTTGCTTTCTACTTTCCAAGGCACCATCTATGCTCCTCGAAGGAAAGGGCAGCTGTCTGCAGACATCTGTATGGAAACAATAGGAGAGGAAATTTCAGAGATGCGGCAGATGAAGAAGGGTGTGTTTCAGCGAGTCGTGGCAATCTTTATCCACTATTGTGACGTCAATGGAGAGCCTGTTGAAGATGACTACATTTAACTGGCCCTCTTCTTTCTAGCTGTCCTGGGAGTGCTGCTGGGGCCGTCCAGCTGCCAACAAGCCCCACAGAGACTTGGGGGTGTGCAGTTGGAAAGCCCGGGCTCATTTTGGTGTATAGAAAATGTATCAGGAACATTGAAGTTGTATACAAAGATTTGTACATAGAGGAGATATACAAAGATACTTCCTAAGTACCAGCTTTATATCATATGTTTATACAATTTAATTTAAAAGTTCATTTTAATGAAGGCAGGTAATTGGAAAGAGTTCATTTTGTTCATTTTTCCAGACTTAGTTCATAAAGTATCACTTTTTTGCTGAGCCCCCATTTACTGTATATTCTTAATAATCACTGTCATCCCCTTAAATCTGTGCCTTTTTCTTCTTGAGCGAAGCTGTTTGAGTAAATCTGTTGAAGAGTCTTTATGTCTTGTGCTCTTTTGTGTTTATTAAAACTCCAGCTAAACCTTTTAGTCAGAGGCGGCTATATGTTTCTGTACAAAGCTGTGGTTCTTTTTTCTCTTGGTATTATAGTTGCCGTATTTCTTAAAATGAAGTTAAAAAAAGACTCATGAGTTTGAGGGGGAAATGGAAAAGTTTCCAAAGCATTTCTAGTTATTTATTTCCATATTCAGTTGTGTATATGCTTTATCTTGAATATAAAAATAAAAGTTTATTAAAAATTTTTTTCTTGCCTTGGAACTGAATCGCTCATTTTAAAGAAGAGGAGCAAATACACAGCAAAGGAATGTGTAGAGTTGTGTCTAAGTAACATTTTAGTGTAATCTAATTTCTGATCGCTTTTTTAAAAGTTCTGTGGCTGCAAACTGTTAAACTCACAGAACTGTCAGTGTTCTGTGAGAAGAATTCCCCCAGACGCCTTGTCTTCGGGAGGTGTCCTTTCTCAGGGAGAGAAATTTACCTGGTACACAGTAGTGATAAACACAATATCGCAGTGTCCAGGACTAAGGCAAAAAAAGCTTTAGAGCAACACCTGCATTTGGGTGATGGCTTTGCCAGTTTATAGCTGAGTAACTGCAACAAACTACACAAACTGAAGGTCTGTGGGAATATTTTATAATTTCTTTCCAAATAGAATATATAATTAACGGTCTGTATGAGGTGTTAAATGTCCAACCCCTTCATTTACAGGGGATTAATTGAAGCCTAGAGGGAAAATGGCTTTCCCATGGCCAGGGGCAGATTAAGGTCAAACTGAACAAGAATTCTAGTGTCTGATTCCTACCAGGCTGCCTCTGTCTTCATCGTTAATACTTAAAGAAAGACAAGGTGCTGGCAAGTATTTGCTAACACTAACACTGTTAAATCAGTCTATTAAGACTCTAATTAAATTTGCCTATTTATATTAGGAAGAATGGTGCCGCATTCAGTCATCTCTTTATTACCTTGTTTTTAACTCAGCTACCTCTCTTGTAAGAGTGTATTCCACTCGCCAGATGAGAACTGTGACCACTAAAAAGTGGGAAACCAATTACAGAACGTTCTAGATATTTCAAAGTAATACAGAGCCCCCAGCTCTCAGCCAAGACTCATCTAAACCTGTTTTCACTGCAACCACAACGTGCTTATGTGTGTTAGTTTCTCAGTCATTTCCAGCTCTTTGCAGCCATCTTGACTGTAGCCCGCCAGGCTTCTCTGTCCATGGAATCCTCCAGGCAAGAATACTGGAGTGGGTAGCATTCTCTTCTCTAGGGGATCTTCCTGACCCAGGGATCGAACCCAGGTCTCCTACGTTGTAGGCGAATTCTTTTACTATCTGAGCCATCAGTGAAAGTTGCTCAGTCATGTCTTGACTCTTTGCAACCCCATGGTCTATACCATCCATGGAATTCTCCAGGCCGGAATACTGCATGGGTAGCCTTTCCCTTCTCCAGGGGATCTTCCAAACCCAGGAATCGAACCCAGGTCTCCTGCATTGTGGGTGGATTCTTGACCAGCTGAGCCACAAGGGAAGCCCCAAGAGCCACCAGGGAAGCATAAACATAATAACTAAATCTAAGTAATGCTTTTGGCTTAAAACTCAACATTCAGAAAACTTAAGATCATAGCATCTGGTCCCATCACTTCATGGCAAATAGATGGGGAAACAATGGAAACAGTGACAGACTTTATTTTGGGGGGCTCCAAAATCACTGCAGATGGTGACTGAAACCATGAAATTAAAAGACACTTGCTCCTTAGAAGAAAAGTTACACCAACCTAGACAGCATATTAAAAAGCAGAGACATACTTTGCCAACAAAGGTCCATCTAGTCAAAGCTTTGGTTTTTCCAGTAGTCAGGTATGGATGTGAGATTTGGAGTATAAAGAATAGCTGAGTGCTGAAGAATTAATACTTTTGAACTGTGGCGTTGGAGAAGACTGGAGACTGGAGAGTCCCTTGGACTGCAAGGAGATCCAACCAGTCTATCCTAAAGGAAATTAGTCCTGAATATTCACTGAAAGGACTGATGCTGAAGCTGAAACTCCAATATTCTGGCCACCTGATGCAAAGAACTGACTCATTTGCAAAGACCCTGATGCTGGGAAAGATTGAAGTTGGGAGAAGGGTTCGACAGAAGATGAGATGGTTGGATGGCATCACCGACTCAGTGGATGTGAGTTTGAGTAACCTCCGGGAGCTGGTAATGGACAGGGAGGCCCGGTGTGCTGCAGTCCATGGGGTCACAAAGAGTTGGACGCGACTGAACTGAAGTGAAGTAAAATGCTTATATTTCAAGCCACTAGAGGCCGCTGCTCTCTAACTTTTGTTGATTTACCATGTCTCAATGTCTTACCTGATCCACTCTTAGAACAAGCAGGTGTACAGCAGGGAGTGCTTAAATCATTAAAGATCCCCAGACTGGAACAACTGAAAAACAAAACTTGGAAGATGGCTACCATCGAAGGCAAATTGTAGAATGAAAGGTTGGATAGTGATTGCCCTAAAGCAGCTGTCGGCATACTTTTTCTGTTCAGGGCCAGAGAGTAAATATTTTAGGTTCAACTATGACAACCACTCTGGTGGCTCAGTGGTAAAGAACTGGCCTGCCAATGCAGGATACCTGGGTTCAGTCCCTGAGTTGGGAAGATCCCCTGGAGAAGGAAATGGCAACCCACTCCAGTGTTCTAGCCTGGAGAATCCCATGGACAGGATCCTGGCAGGCTACAATCCACGGGGTTGCAAAGAGTCAGACACGACTTAGCNAAGGTGCTGGCAAGTATTTGCTAACACTAACACTGTTAAATCAGTCTATTAAGACTCTAATTAAATTTGCCTATTTATATTAGGAAGAATGGTGCCGCATTCAGTCATCTCTTTATTACCTTGTTTTTAACTCAGCTACCTCTCTTGTAAGAGTGTATTCCACTCGCCAGATGAGAACTGTGACCACTAAAAAGTGGGAAACCAATTACAGAACGTTCTAGATATTTCAAAGTAATACAGAGCCCCCAGCTCTCAGCCAAGACTCATCTAAACCTGTTTTCACTGCAACCACAACGTGCTTATGTGTGTTAGTTTCTCAGTCATTTCCAGCTCTTTGCAGCCATCTTGACTGTAGCCCGCCAGGCTTCTCTGTCCATGGAATCCTCCAGGCAAGAATACTGGAGTGGGTAGCATTCTCTTCTCTAGGGGATCTTCCTGACCCAGGGATCGAACCCAGGTCTCCTACGTTGTAGGCGAATTCTTTTACTATCTGAGCCATCAGTGAAAGTTGCTCAGTCATGTCTTGACTCTTTGCAACCCCATGGTCTATACCATCCATGGAATTCTCCAGGCCGGAATACTGCATGGGTAGCCTTTCCCTTCTCCAGGGGATCTTCCAAACCCAGGAATCGAACCCAGGTCTCCTGCATTGTGGGTGGATTCTTGACCAGCTGAGCCACAAGGGAAGCCCCAAGAGCCACCAGGGAAGCATAAACATAATAACTAAATCTAAGTAATGCTTTTGGCTTAAAACTCAACATTCAGAAAACTTAAGATCATAGCATCTGGTCCCATCACTTCATGGCAAATAGATGGGGAAACAATGGAAACAGTGACAGACTTTATTTTGGGGGGCTCCAAAATCACTGCAGATGGTGACTGAAACCATGAAATTAAAAGACACTTGCTCCTTAGAAGAAAAGTTACACCAACCTAGACAGCATATTAAAAAGCAGAGACATACTTTGCCAACAAAGGTCCATCTAGTCAAAGCTTTGGTTTTTCCAGTAGTCAGGTATGGATGTGAGATTTGGAGTATAAAGAATAGCTGAGTGCTGAAGAATTAATACTTTTGAACTGTGGCGTTGGAGAAGACTGGAGACTGGAGAGTCCCTTGGACTGCAAGGAGATCCAACCAGTCTATCCTAAAGGAAATTAGTCCTGAATATTCACTGAAAGGACTGATGCTGAAGCTGAAACTCCAATATTCTGGCCACCTGATGCAAAGAACTGACTCATTTGCAAAGACCCTGATGCTGGGAAAGATTGAAGTTGGGAGAAGGGTTCGACAGAAGATGAGATGGTTGGATGGCATCACCGACTCAGTGGATGTGAGTTTGAGTAACCTCCGGGAGCTGGTAATGGACAGGGAGGCCCGGTGTGCTGCAGTCCATGGGGTCACAAAGAGTTGGACGCGACTGAACTGAAGTGAAGTAAAATGCTTATATTTCAAGCCACTAGAGGCCGCTGCTCTCTAACTTTTGTTGATTTACCATGTCTCAATGTCTTACCTGATCCACTCTTAGAACAAGCAGGTGTACAGCAGGGAGTGCTTAAATCATTAAAGATCCCCAGACTGGAACAACTGAAAAACAAAACTTGGAAGATGGCTACCATCGAAGGCAAATTGTAGAATGAAAGGTTGGATAGTGATTGCCCTAAAGCAGCTGTCGGCATACTTTTTCTGTTCAGGGCCAGAGAGTAAATATTTTAGGTTCAACTATGACAACCACTCTGGTGGCTCAGTGGTAAAGAACTGGCCTGCCAATGCAGGATACCTGGGTTCAGTCCCTGAGTTGGGAAGATCCCCTGGAGAAGGAAATGGCAACCCACTCCAGTGTTCTAGCCTGGAGAATCCCATGGACAGGATCCTGGCAGGCTACAATCCACGGGGTTGCAAAGAGTCAGACACGACTTAGCAACTGAATGACAAGGAAAAATGACAACCACTCACTTCTGCTGTTGTGTGAAAACAGCCATAGAGGGAACATCAAGGAATGGGCATGGCTGTGTTACAATACAACTTTATTTTTGAAAACAAATCTGAATTTCACATAATTGTCACAAAATATCTTGTTTTCCAATCAGTTTACAAAGTAAAAGCCAGTCTTAGTTTACAGACTGGAGGATGTGGTCCCTAAGTTGTTTGCCCATGCCTACCTTCGATAGACAGCAGAGCTGTCCTGTTGGTCCACTCAGCTGTGTGTAATGAGCTCTTGGTGCAGTGTCTGGCAGATATTTTAAAGACCTTAAGAAATGTTTCACGGATGGATTACTGAATTAATGTTGCTTTTAGAGAATCAGGCCAGGTGTGTGCGTCCTAACAATCTTAGCTGATGCCACAGTTCTTCCAGGAACTTTATATTGGAATCAAAAAACTCAGGCTCATATTCTGACTCCATCAGATGACTGCTGGGTCCTGTGGCTGGTCAAAACCCTTAGACTGGAGCCTGTTTCCTCATGTAGAAAGGACTAACACCCATGCCACATGGCAGTGGTGAAGGTCCAATGAGAGCTTTCAGTAAACTGGACAATGTGATGCAAGTGGAAGTAATATTGCTTCCACCGTAATTCCCTTTATTGTGAAAGGGGGTTTTTTTTGTTTTGTTTTTTGTTTTTAACCTAATCTTACTATAACCTTCTGGTTCCTTAGACTAGATCCCAGGATGATAAGCAGAGATAGAACTGGTGAGGCCATTACGAGGAAGCAATGATACCAAGAGGGCATTCCTAGTGACTCAGTGTCTCCACCTGCCAATGCAGGAGACACAGGTTTGATCCCTGGGTCGGAAAGATCCCCTGGAGGAGGAAGTGGTAACCCACTCCAGTATTCTTGTTTGCGAAAATCCCACGGGCAAAGGAGCCTGGCAGGCTACAGTCCATGAGTCATAAAAGAGTTTGATGTGACTCAGTGACTAAACAATAATAACGAAACGATGAAAACATTTTTAAAATGTTTTACCAAGTGCTGACCATATATATTTCCTATACCAACACTTTAAAATATGTATGATCATTAGTTCCCTACTTTATTGCTGGGGAAACTAGTGTTTAATAGATTTAATTTCTTGCTTACAAACAGGCTGCTAAGAAGTGATGGAAGCAATCTGACTCTAAAGCTCATGCAACTGAGCAAAGTGGCTTAGTTCTCAAAGGGAGGGAGGAGACCACGTGAGGCCCATCTGAGAGTGAGCTCCACCCCCGCCCAAGGAAGCTGCCCTATCAGAGTTCCTGCTGCCACTTAAACTTGCAATTTCTTGACCTTCATATGTTAGCACAGCCCCAGAAGAATAGAGGCTGCTGATTTTCTGATGCAGGCCTCAAACGCCCCACTCAGATGTGAGATGCAGTAAGAACATAAACAACGCTGCAAACTAGACAATGTCTATCGTATGAGATACACACAGCAACTCAAAAGAATGAGGAATCACGTATTGCTGTGACATGAAGCTATGCCTTAGCAAAGGTAAGTTGCAGTTATACACTGCATCATCTTATTTATATATGACAACAAATCAAAACCATGCATTTGTATATGTACATTTTGACACATATAAATACACAGAATATGTTCTTAAATTATATAAGCCAGATAAGGAGGGCAGTAACTTCTTGGGAGGGGAGTGGAACTGAGTTGGTGTCAAGCGGTATTTTGTGGTATCTTTATTATTTGATTATTTTTACTTATTAGGTCTTTATTATTTTATTATTATTAGATGAGGATGACATGCATAAATACATAATCTGTATAACCCATCATTTATGTAGTCTTAAACATAATTTGCATATTTAGAAATAAATGTTGAGGAAGAAAGCACTCAGCTAGGATGGAGTGACCTGGCATGTTTTCAGCCCCCATTTCTGCTTATGCTGTGTTCTTGGGCAAATCAACTTCCATGACAAAGTCTGCTTCCTTTTCTAGAAAATGAATCCCTTTCCCCAAGCTGCTGGGAGAGGCTCAGAGGTCCTGCTGTGAAAGTGCGGAGGAGAAGCTGTAAAGGGCCTGCAGTGCTGAGCTGATGGGACTAATGGGAACCTGTCTGCATGGGAACCTGTCTGTGTAGTGTTTCAGGTTCCAACTAGAAATGTGAGGAAGTCAAACTGCCTTCCACGGGGGCCACTCCTGCTGTGGGGACACCCCTCCTGATGGTCAGGAACAAAAGACTAATCTCTTTGGCTCACACGTCTGATCCCCAAGGTCCGTTGCTGGTTGTTCAGTGACTCCCGGCTGTTGAATACCGAGAAGACTATGAGACATCAGTAGGGAAAGGCCTTTCCTTCTGATGAATCTTCAGTCTGAATCCCTGCAATGTTTAAAGATGGAAATTGAGGCTCAGAAAGTGAAAGGGAGCAGAAGATACAGCAAGTGCGTGGCAGTTTCACTCTGGAGTAGACATGTCCCTAGCTCCTCTCCAGGCCCCAGGCCTACAGGGAGGGACACTCTCAGGCAGCATAGGACAGGGGCCAGCCTCGGCTTGCTCACTGCTCTCTCCTGGAACAGGGCTCAACATGGGGATGTCGAGTCAGTCAGTCCCAATAAGGAACTCTGTCGCACACGGGGCCATGGGGTTTAGAGTCAGACTGACTGCCAGCATTCCTTTCCAAATCCACAGTTCTCAGGTCTGCTACCGTGGACTAGTCACCAGACCTCTCAGTGGAGGTGTGCTTAACTGGAAAGCAGGGCAAAATCTGGTAATTATCTTGTAAGGATTTTATGAGGATTATAGATGATCCTATAAAGCACTTACCACAGTGCCTAGCGGTAAAGGAGCTCATTAGATGTTCCTCTCTTATTATTGATACATTATATTATTATTATTATCATTTTATTATTACCTAAGACATGTTCTGGGGTGAACTGAAAAAGAAATGGAAAGAAGAAACCCAATCTGAACCTAGTATAACAGTAGTTAAGCAGAAAATATAAGCAGTTTCACTTCCCTTCTATGTTGCCAGAATGTAGGAATGCAGCTTGTCATGAAACCACATTAACTCAAAGTTTGGAAGTTCCTCTCGGGTAAGTCCCCTTTCAACTCTTCTTAGCTTAAAGACACCTCATGCGAGGCCGGTGCCCTAACAGCTCTCTGATACTCACTGTTTCCCTTTCAAACTGGGAAGCAGAGAGCAGGCTCTATTAAATCTTAATGACCTTGTTTTGTTTTCATTTATTTCTCTCTATGGCTGCTTTCTATTTATGGCAATACTGATTTTCTGTTTGGGGTACTGATAGAATGTTTCTTTCTAAAATAAATCTATGTAAAAAACTTGAATTGACTTAAATAAAAATATTAAATAAATAACAGTACAGGCAGGACACACGTTTGGTAAAAATCCTTGGATGACATATGTTAGAACGCTCGACAATCCTACCAGCTCAGAGATTTTCTCCATTTTGTACATGAGATAAGTGAGGCAAGCGCTGGTTAAGGAAGGCCCAAAGTGACACGGTGTCTCAAACTCGAGCCTTCAAATCCATCCCTGATTTGTTTACATTCAAATCAAACATTCAGCCTCAGTTTTCTAGATTGGATGGAGAAGAGATTGCACGTTATGGCTAGAGGAGGTAAGTGCAGTCAGTAGTCCTTTTTTCCCCCGCTCTAGACCAGCTATTACAGTAAGGATTTTAACTAGAGTAAACCAGAGTCATACAGAAAAAGAGAAAAACAATATTGATCAAAGCAAACATCTCAAAGAGGGATAGAACACCAAAGAGAAAAACAGATAGACAGCAAGGCACCGAGAAGACATGATTCTGCTTCTTACTTGAAGACAGTAACGAAGGAATTTAGTTATAGCCACTCCCCAGCAGCCCACCCCCTTTCTCTCCCTCATCCACCTCCATGCCCCATCCCCAACCCCCAGCTAGACAGCAATTTGCTACAGCAAAGAGCAAGTTAGCAGCATGAAGAGGAAATGGTGAGATGAAAGGTGAAGTCTCAGAAAGGATATTTTGCAGACACATATTTGAGTATTAACTGAAGTTGGCATTTTATCATCTTTGCTTCCTAGCTGCTGATCACGAGCTGGATGGGGAGTGTCAGGGCCGGTACCTTCCCTGTGGGCTGGGGAGTCACGGCGCAGAGCAGCACAGGTGACCCCCCTTCATCTCAGGTGTGGGGCAGTCTGGCTGTCAAGGCTAATCTGGCAGATGTGGCTGGGGTCGTGTGCCCTCCTCCCTTGGAGCATCCCTTCATGATGTTGCAGGCTTTCTGGAAAAGGGTGACCTCAGAGAAGACAGCAAAATACCTCTTCTTTGAAAAGCTCCAGTTCTTCTCCTTCTGACTCTTCCACACACATGCCATATTACCCAGATTCCCAGAAGCCAGAGATTTAAGTAATGCCATGCCAGCAGCTGTCCAGATAGAGCAAGTCTGCTTCTGTTTTGTGAGGCTCCAATGTGAGCATTTGGTGCGTCACCCACATCATCCCAGCCCTCCTCCAAAGAGACAGCAAAAGATGCTTGTGAGATTCTTTCTGCAAAAGGGACCATCTTCCTGACTATGGCAAGGGCTCCTGTTCCTGCAATTGCTGTTCTTTCCCTGACCCAGGGTGCATATGACCTCTACAGACACCATTCATGGGCTGGCCCACATAAGCATATCCAGAGAGTCCAAAAATACGGACCTGTGACATGTTGTAATCTTTGGATCCCTGATGAGTTCAAGTTGCCACTTGATATGGGAGACTACCACTGAGAAATACTTTGCATAAGCAGATACGCTTGCTATGCCCCTAGGAAAAGAAACATTTCATGGGGAAGAAATCCTACTGTATTTGTATGTGCATGTATCACATATGGATTATGTAGTAGAAATTATTTACTTTGGGAGGCATTAAAGTGTACCAGCTGCCTCAAAGCTAGGATTGTCTTAGTCTTTCCCTAAGAAGTCCTTTATCCTTTAAGGAAAACAAAGACCACATTTAGATAGCATGTGGAAAAGTCTGGACTTTCAAATTCACTTATTTTTGCCTTTTCCATGAAAAAGTGAAAATAAAGGAAGTGCACTTCTGAGGAGGCATATTAACTCTCAGCACAGGGAGGTTCCCATCAATGGGGTGACCGTTCAGCCTAGTTTATGTGAGATTGAAAAGTTTCCTAGAATGTGGGGCTTTGGGTGCTAAAACCAGGGTGTAGTTCACCCAGGTCTTATGTTGAGTCTGACCATCCTCCCCCAATATGATGGGTCCCTCCCTTGTGGATGAAATGGCTGATAAGGAGGCAATTGTGGCTTCTGAGATCACTTAGGAAGGAAAGTGGGGACAACAGACAAGTAAAAGGGCAAGGAGAACTGGTGAGGTTAGAAACTTCTGGCACGTTTTTATCTTGTAGTTCACATTCTATACACTCCCAACAACCCACCACGTTGCCCCTTCCCTAGGCTTCCCCATAAGGACCAGCAGTGAACACTCTCAGTAGGGTTTTTATCAGCAACCAAAAGAGAGGCAACTGAAAAACCATAGAGTCTCCAGCTGAGGGGATAATTCACCCCAACATAAAGTCATTTGGTGTTGGCTTTGACATCAGGGAAGCATCTCCTTAGGAGCTGGGAGGAAATGAAATACCTAAAAAATGTAGAAAAATGGTAGCCCAGGAACTTCACAGGAAGGCCAGTGAAGTTTCCCAAGAAAGTAAGCCCCTAAAGGGGACTTATAGGAGCAACTGAGTTTCCCTCCCAAAATCTGAATTGTAGGACAATTCTCAGTCGACACTCTTGGTAAAGGTGTAAGTCCTTTCCCCACTGTCACGGAAGGGGAGTGAATCAAGATTTATTTTGAATGACCTCACAGCAAGTCTGCCAATGAGAAAATATCTTTAAACACACACACACATACATACACACATCAGACCATCTGTAGAGACCTTTTGATAATGGATCCAAACCAAAACTTAAGCACAGTCTCCAAAGTCTATCCCCAAGAAAAAAAAAAGAAAGAAAAATACTCATGTCCATGAACCAATAAGCACTGATGCTTTACTTAAGAAAATCAGTGCTTCTGGACAGACATCTTGGCACTGACATCAACCTAATTTCTTTGGCTGATGACTTGATTAATTCACCCACCAGTGCACATCCAGAAGAAGATGGCCAGAATGGAGAGGAAATTGGAGTTGTTGAGTTCAGAGAGAAGACTTTAAAAGGTAGGTAGGTGGCAGATCACGGTCTTCCAATATTTAAGAGTTCTCAGTGGAAGAAGGGGACCAATTGCTTGGTCCCAGATGCAAACTAGAGCAGAGTCCCAACAAAGGAAAGAGTTTCCTTATAACTAAGTCTTCTCCGCAATAGAAGAAGCTGTGTTAGGAGGGAATGAGCTCCTGTCCCTGGAGGTTTACAAGCAGAGACTGACCAGACTCCAGGATGCAATGAGGACACCACTTCTGTGTTGGCTGGGAGCCTGCATCTGATGGTGCCTGAAGCCTCTTCTCAGCTCTGAGGTCCTCCACGCTCTGCCCTTGGGTCCCATCCAACCCGGTCACCCACATGCCTTCCCTGGGCCCTCAGCCCTATGGCCCCATGCCTCACAGGTGGTGATGAGGGTCAGGAGAGATGCCAGGGTGTCCTGTTCATGCAGACATGAATGGGAATGAATGGCTTAGTTGTGAGCCATGTCCTCAATCAGAAGCATGATTCCAGGGATTCTGGGTCATTGTGTATGGGCAGTTTCTCGAGTTCCTGGTGTCCACTGTGCAGAACTGTGTACCTAAGGAGGAAGAAAAGAAAGCTTGAGAATCTGACAGGCATTCTTCAAGTGTACCAAAGAGAGCACTTCCATCACTCTTGACGTCCTTTCCCTGCATGCTTCTGAGAGGTTGGCAAGGTGGGGCTGGGCAAGGGCTGGCACTTCAGCAAGAGGGAAGAGCTTCTGAACTGCTCCTTTTAACTGAAGTCCTGGAGGAAAGGACAGGTCCAGGGTTATATAGAGTGAGGGGTAGAACTGGCATTGGTACTCAGATTTATTTCCCTGCAATGAAACCTGGAGTTCTTGTGTTACTCATCAAAATGGACCCTATGTACCACTTCAAGCAGTGTCTATTGTAAATATCTCAGGAGGGATGGTTCTGGGTTCAGCAATACCCAAGTTCTGAACTGAGATTCATAAACCACTCAGAGCCTGAAAGACAACATAGCTGTACTTGTTAGTTGGATTTCTTCTGGTGACACTGGGGATAGTAACTCAATTAGATGGATCCAACAGTATGTTGACTCTAAGCATCAGAGTGAACTTTACTCTTTGACAAGTGTTTATTATTCTTCTGCAGTTTCACACACTTGCACTCAATATGTTAATTGCGTTTAAATCAGTCTCAATCACAAGTGGGTCTTGTCATCAGTAACCCAGTTTACAGCATCTGGCAGTGATTCTTTTGACATTTCTACAGTTTAGAAGGGCTATTACCTCCCATTCTCACAGCCAGTGTCAAGTCCATTCAGTAAAATAAACACACAAGTTACTTGGCATCATATGTTGACAACCAACTTGTTGATGGTTTCTCAAGAATTATACTGATGCTTTCCTTTGAATTATATTAATTTATTGTTGACTTGTGTTGACTGGTTGGTATATAGCAGATACTGTACTAAACTCTCTCCACTCTATATAATCTGCACAACAACCCCATGAAATAGATTATGTCTATTTTTCACTTAAGCCAAATAACACATAACCTCAGTGACTTGCACTTCCCTGGTGGTGCAGAAGTTAAAGCGTCTGCCTGCAATGTGAGAAACCTGGGTTCGATCCCTGGGTCGGGAAGATCCCCTGGAGAAGGAAATGGCAACCCCACTCCAGTATTCTTGCCTGGAAAATCCCATGGACGGAGGAGCTTGGTGGGCTAGAGTCCATGGGTAGCAAAGAGTCGGACATGACTGAGCGACTTCACTTTCAGTGACTTGCCCAAAGGAGTACAGGTAATATGTGAAGATACAACCTATCAAACCTGGTCTATTTGATGCCAACACCCATGTGCTTAACTGGTTCACACACAAGTCATGGACCAGCTATAAATTAAGAACAGTGAGTCTCAACAGAAACAATTTGGAAGCACTTTTGCTTGTCATGGCAGGGGTGATGCTAACGGTATCTAGTGGGTAGAGATCCAAAATGCTGCTAAATATTGTTCAGTACACAGCAGACTCCCACAACAAAGAATTAACTGGCCCAAAATGTGCATGGTGCCCTGATCTAGAATAAAATGCCCTCCGAGCTGGACAGAAGCAGCTGTTAGCTGGGGAACACAAGATGAAGGGCATGAGTCTGCTCGGTGATAGAACTGTCACTGTAGATGGTGCTGATGGAGAGGTGAGCAGCAGAGCTCTGACCTGAAGAGCCACATGCGCCTGCTAGGTGAGTGCTGAGGAGAAAAAGGAAGCGGAAAGAGTTAAAGAAAGGGTTGGATCACACAGTCTTCATGAGGGTGGCCAGGACAGGTCCCAGTGAGATATGTGAGTAAAGGCTTTAGGGTGGTCAGCATTCCAGTTATAGTCATAATCTCTCCACCTCAACGCCACTCTTCTAAGCTTGGCTTTGTGGTTCTGCAAATCAAATGCTGGCTTGTGAGCTGGCTCTGCTCATGCTCCTCCAGCAGAGGCCTGGAAGCCTGGGTGGAAGAGAAGAGCCTTGCTCCTCGTGCAAGCTTCCTACCTACTCCTGCTTCTCGTGAGCGTCACCCCACCCATGCTTCCTCAGCAGCAGCGCTGCCTTGCAGTAGCAGCAGAAAGCCTTGTTTACAGTCTGTCCAACTCTTACATAACCAGCTTCATAACAGCCCCTCAGAGATAGTGCCTACTTTTCTTCAGAGGTCCAAGTTTCTGCTCTGTGGGATCCCTCTAAGTTTCTAGGATTTTTTTTTTTTTTTGGCGGGGGTTGGGGGTTACTCCTTTTGTTCTCTCAGCCCTAGAGGGAGAAGTTGCTTCTTACAGTTGCTACCTATTAAAATATTGCTTAAATAGCTGGTGTGGTTTCTGTCTTCTGACTAAATTCTATGAAATATAATGAAGAATGGAGACAGGTGCATATCAGGGAGAAAAACATTCCAGGTAGAGAGAACAGCAGGTGCAAAGGTCCTGAGGTCAGATTCTGTCTGGAACGTCTGAAGAAAGGCAAGGATGCTGGGCGCCAAGGCAGAAGGAGTGAGGGAAGAGTGGAAGGAGTTGAGAGTTGAGGTCAGTGAGGCAGCTGGGGCCAGAGAGGAGGTGGAAGGGCCATGGCTTGCAGATTCCTGTAAAGCTTTGACTTTTACTACATGTGAGAGGTTTGAGCAGCACCCTGACAATCTGAATGACTTCTTAGCTGGCTCTCTCTGGTTGCTTTATGGAAAGTAGATGGAATGGAGTTGACATGAGCACAGGGATTCAGGAGGTTATAGCAATAATCTGAGTGAGAGAGTAGTTTGCTATTATACTTAATTCTGCCAGAAGATCTAGCCTTTACAACTGTTCTCAGACTCTGTCATGTGTGCTGGTGTTTCCCTGGCCTTGTCTCACCAACTAGACGCTGTGTCATGTAGCATAGTGATAAAAACTGTGACTTGAGTTAGCAGACCTTTTTCCCAAACCAGGCCCTACCACTTACCAGCTTTGTGATATTTAGCCAGTTATTCAATGTCATTATGCCTCATTTTCCTCCAGTGTGACAGAGACCCTCACAATCCTGGTGTATGGACCAAATCACATCATGCATGAAAACCAGGAGCACAGTCTGACACAAAACAGAATCTCAAAATAATGAAGCTAAATTATTCCATTTACTTCTTTCCCTCAATACCTCATTTAGATGTGAGTATATAATAATGACAACAATTATATATGCACAGCATATATAACTCTAGGCTTAAAAATATTTTCCTCCTTTATTTCCTTTACAGGCAAAACTTAAAAGAACTCAAGATATTGAAGGCTCCCAGATCTTGTTCTTTCTCCCTTATCATAAACACAAGCTCTCATTTGGCAAGTATGGGCACCAAAGCAGCACTAATTGATTTTCCCACCCATGACTTCATAAGTAGCTTTTCAGGCCATAAGGTAGGCAATAAGACCAACATTATATGGAGAAAAAAGTGGAACTTGATGCATCCGAGTGAGTAATGAGCACTGTGGTAAGTGAGTGGCAGAGCCTGACCAGGACCACAGTCAGATGCCCACCCATTTGCTCAAATTCACATCCATTGAGTCTGTGGTGCTATCTAACCATCTCATCCTTTGTTGTCCCCTTCTCCTCCTGCCTTCAATCTTTCCCAGCATCGGGGTCTTTTTCAATGAGTTGGCTCTTCGCATCAGGTGGCCAAAGTATTGGAACTTCAGCATCAGTCCTTCCAATGAATATTGAGGGTTGATTTCATTTAGGACTGACAGGTTTGATCTCCCTACTGTTCAAGGGACCCTCAAGAATCTTCTCCAGCATTGCAGTTTGAAAGCATCAATTCTTTGGCATTCAGCCTTCATTATTGTCTAACTCTCACATGTATACATGACAACTGGAAAAATCATAGCTTTGACTATTCAGACCTTTGCTGGCAAAGTGATATCTCTGCTTTATAAAACACTGTCTAGGTTTGTCTCCAGCTGGGACATCACGCTCCTCATGCAGTGGGGACCCATCGGCTTCCTGCCCTGCTTCGCGTTCATGTGGCTTCTGCACAAGAGAGGTCTTCGGATAACTGTGCTTCTGACATCCTTCCTTATGGTTTTGGGAACTGGTCTAAGGTGCATACCTGTATCAGACTTAATGCTTAAAAGAAGACTAATCTATGGAGGATAGCTGTTAAATGGATTGGCAGGTCCAACTGTAATGAACGCAGCTCCATTCCTGTCCACAACATGGTTCTCTGCAGACAAGCGGGCCACTGCCACGGCTATCGCGTCGACGCTCAATTACCTTGGGGAAGCTTGCGCATTTTTAGTTGGACCGCTTGTTGTTCCAGCTCCCAATGGCATAGCACCTCTTCTTGCTTCTGAGAATAGCAGGGCCCACATTAAAGATCTCATAGAGACTGTATTATACACAGGTATTTTAAAGTTTATTTTCTTCCTGTTATATTTTGTCTTTTATCCCTGTCATTTTTACTCTACTTTTTGTATACCAGATCACTTCTTAAAAATAGAGGACTAATCCATACATATTCGGAGAAGGCAATGGCACCCCACTCCGGTACTCTTGCCTGGAGAATCCCATGGATGGAGGAGCCTGGTAGGCTGCAGTCCATGGGGTTGCGAAGAGTCAGACACCACTGAGCGACTTCACATTCACTTTTCACTTTCATGCATTGGAGAAGGAAATGGCAACCCACTCTATTGTTCTTGCCTGGAGAATACCAGGGACAGGGGAGCCTGGTGGGCTGCCGTCTATGGGGTCACACAGAGTCAGACACGACTGAAGTGACTTAGCAGTAGCAGATTTGCCATAGCTTTCCTTCCAAGAAGCAAGCGTCTCTTAATTTTGTGGCTGCAGTCACCATCCACAGTGGCTTTCGAACCCAAGTAGAAACTATACTAGGACATATTTTACAGATGAGAAAACTAAGACTCAGAGAAGTCAAGCAATTTATTTAAGGCCACAGTGTCCACGACACCCACACTCTTAACCTCAAAACACATTCCCAATCCTTTGCACTTTTCATGGCCAATAAGCCATGCTCACTGGCAATCAATCAAGTCCACATGAAGAGGGTGCCCTGGTTGAGGCATCTTTTCATATTTATATAAAAAGATATCTGCCATGGAATCAGGCACACCTCCACAGCAGCCTTTAACATGTCTCTCCTGAGTATCTGTTTCTCGTGTGCTAATGAGTGAGTTGTTTACGAATAACAAGTGGAGGCTCCAGAGTTCCGTGGAAAGGCAAAAGCTCCTATTATACATGGGCATGTTTCCTGTTACAACATTTGGATGGTCCTGTCCCCATCGTGGTGATACATCAAGAAAGGAGAGGCCAGTCTGAGATTTCCTCAGTAGGACTCTAGCAGAGGGTGGTGTGTCCTACATGGTGTTGTCTGACGTGCAGAGGTTTCTCCAAATCTCATGAGACCTATTTTAGATTTGGTATTAAATAAGTAACCTGAGCAGATCTGAGATGATATGGTATGCTATCTTATGAACTCATACTGCCTTGTGAGTTCAGGCCCGCCTGATGTGGTGACAGTGACTGGCTTTGGGCAGCGTTTTTCTAACGAGGGTGCATGAAAACATACAACACTACAAAACAGCATTCAGACCCTGGCTCTACCATTTACTAGATGTGTTACCTGATCAAGTAGCTTAGTTCTACCTACCTCACAGCTTTGCTGTGATAAAATCAACAACTGTAAAGACCTTCACAAAAGGCTGGACATGCAGTGGATGCAGAAATCTTCACTGGTAAGGAAACCAAGGTGCAAAACATATGACACTCCCAGGGTCAGAGAAGTAGTTATGTATGAGGCAGTTAGGAACATAGGCTTTTGAGTCAGAATGCCTAAGTTTAATCCTACCTCTCGCACTGACTAGCTCTGTGATTTACTCAAAATGTTCTGAGTCACTGTGGGCATTCAGTGAAATAACACACATAAAATGCTTATTAGAACAGTGTCAGTCAGCTAGTAAGCACTCCATAAGTGTTTATGAAAACTGTTGCTATTTGATGATAGAAGTAAGACCTGAACCCAGTACTTGATGACTGATTTGCAGAAATCCATTCTTTAATAATTAATCAAATATTTGTTCACTTAGTCACTGTTCATAGTGCTGAAGGAAATCTTCAAGATGGATTTACAGGTAAAGAAACAGCCCCAGAGAGAGGTTGTTCTGTGTGACAAAAGTCTCTGGCTCAGTTTGGTGTAAAATGTGTTTGATGTAAGAGCTGCAATCTTGCAGCTGCATTGTGGAGAGCAGACCCCAGATGCATGAGTGTACCTGGACAGCTCTGAGTCCAGATGAAAAAATCCAACTGCTGTCTCCCAAGCAACAGGAAGGCAGGAGGCACCTCCCTTCAAGCTGGATTGCTTTCCCTCTCTGCATTAATTTACTCAAACATGACTGAAGCCACATTAGGTTTGGTAATTACCTGAGTCTACAATTCATTCACTGAGCAATTAGCATCGCACTTAGAGCAGCCTGGATACAGTAATTAGTCGCATGATAATAGTCCCCTCTGCCTGCCCAACCTCGTATTATAAGGAAATGATTAGACTTCATTACACATGCGGCCCTCCCCCTCTTGGCAGTGCTCACATGGGGGCACTTGCGAGATGATTTAATTAAAAATGCAAGGTGCATGAGTTTAAAGAGATTCAACCCTAAGGCAAAGTTTCATGGAAGCCAGAGCACCATCACCAAAAAAAACCAAAGATCTCATATTGAGGGTGCTTTTTGATGTTCAGGGGAATATGAGATTTTCAAATTCTTAGGTATTTATTCATTCAGCCACTTATTTATTTAAAAACATATTATGAGTGCTTACCACTGTGTCATGCCCTGAAGGTAACAGGGCAGTGAGGAAAAGCTACAGTCCCTGTCCGCGAGGAACTTGCAGGGCAGTGTGGGAGACCCACAGTGAGATGGAAAATGGCCAGCCTGAGAAGAGTTAGGGATGAGAGGTTCTTGGTGGTGCTGTGAGAACATGTCATAGGGGATGTGGCCGAGGTGAGCGTGTCAGGGTAGCATGACCGAGGACGTGAGGGAGATGAGAGCTGAAAGATGGGTAAGGGTTAAACAGGTAAAGAGGAGGAAGATGTTGGCTAAGGGCCAGCAAGGGTAGAGGACCACAGTCCTGAGGGCAGGTGTGACCACAGAACAGGGTGCTCAGCAGTCTAGCAGGAGGGTGAAGGCCCCAAGGCTCACCTTGCTAAAGGCCGTTTTGCTCATCCTCAGAGCAGTGGGAAGCTGGGCAAGGGAACGAGAGTTGGTTCATGAGGACTTTATGAGTTGGAAAACTATTCTAGCTGCGATGTGTAGAGTGGGCAGAGGTGGGGTTGCAGAGGGGGCCAGACGCAAATCAGGAGTTATCTTAGCTTCCCATTGATTCTATAATAAATTACTACAAACTTACTGGCTCAAAAGAATGCAAATTTATTATCTTCCAGTTCTGGAGGTCAGAAGTTCAAAATGGGTGTCAGTGGGCTAAAGTCAAGGTTCTGGGTAGAGCTGCACTCTTTCTGGAGATCCCAGGAGAGAATGCCATTCCTCACCTTTTCCAGCATCTAGAGGCTGCCCTCATTCCCTGGCCCATGGCCTCACTGCTCTGAACTCCGTTTCCACCACCACATCTCTTCCTCCGACCCTGATCCTTATAAGGATGCTTGTGATTACAGTGGGCCCATCCAGATAATCCAGGAAAATCTCCTCCCTGTCTCACTACCATAGCTTAGTCACATCTACAAAGTCCCTTAGGCGTCTAAGGTTATAGATTCATCAGTTTTGAGGATTAGGATGTGAACCTCTTTGGACAGTATTTGCCTGTCACAGGTGATGTTCTTTCTTTTCTTTTTTGTAAGATGGTATATACTGAAGCAACTTTGCACACATGCACACACTGATTTTAGGGGCTTCCCAGGTGATAAAGAATCCACCTGTCAATGCGGGAGACACAGGTTTTATCCAGGGGTCAGGAAGATCCCCTAGAATAGAAAATGGCAACTCACTCCAGTTTTTTTGCCTGGAAAATTCCATGGACAGAGGAGCCTGGCACATTACAGCCCATGGGGCCACAGAGTTTGACACGACTGAGCAACTGAGCACAACAACATGCTAACTTTAGCTTAACATTGTTATGCTTATGTTGGGGGAGTGGGCAGTGTGGACTGGCACTCTTTATTTTTATTTTATTTCTTAATTTTTATTGTGGTATAATTCATTTAAAATAGTGTGCTAGTTTCAGGTGCACAGTAAAGTGAATCAATTATACATATATGTCACAGGTGATTTTTAAGGTCTCTAGAGATGTCAGACATCTGGTCCCATCACTTCATGGCAAATAGATGGGGAAACAATGAAAATAGTGAGAAACTTTATTCTGGGGGGGTGCTCAAAAATCACTGCCATGAAATTGAAAGATGCTTGCTCCTTGGAAGAAAAGTTATGACCAACCTAGACAGCATATTAAAAAGCAGAGGCATTACTTTGCCAACAAAGGTCTATCGAGTCAAAGTTATGGTTTTTCTAGTAGTCATGTATGGATGTGAGAGCTGGACTATAAAAAAAAGCCAAGCGCCTATAAAGAATTGATGCTTTTGAACTGTGGTGTTGGAGAAGACTTTTAAGAGTCCCTTGGACTGAAAGGGGATCCAACCAGTCAATCCTAAAGGAAATCAGTACTGACTATTCATTGGAAGGACTGATGCTGAAGCTGAAACTCCAATACTTTGGCTACCTGATGGGAAGAACTGACTCATCTGAAAAGACCCTGATGTGGGGAAAGACTAAAGGCAGAAGGAGAAGGGGACATCAGAGGATGAGATGGTTGGATAAGATATCAGTGACTCGGAGATTTGGGAGATAGCAGTGGAGGTGTTGGGAAGTAGTCAGATTCAGGTTCTACCTTGAAGATAGGGCTCATAGGACCTGGTGGTGCACTGGACATGGGGATGATGAGGGCTTTCAAGCTTTGGCATGGGCTAGGTGAAGTGTGGAGGCAGGAAAGAGCTTAGAGTGGCATCCTTAGTTTGTGGAATGGAGATTGTTCTAAAAGCACCCTACATGGTAGGGATGAGGTTGCTGGGAGATGAGGCTTAGAGGGAGTGGAGGCTCCATGCCTGAGGGTAAGGAAGTTGGGCTGAATCTTGCAGTAAAGGAGAATGAAATGAATACGAGCTTCACTGCGGGAAATAACTGGGACAATGGGGACCCTGAGACTAGTGCGGAGGCTCGGTCCTCAGGAAGAGACAAGACAGGTCAGAAGAACAAGTAGGAGCAGTAAGTGGAAGGAGAGAGAAGAACCTTGCAGAGAATAGTGAGCAAGACGCCCTCACTGGTCCCACCGATTAAGAGTGTCTGGTCTGAATTTAGCCTGCAAACCTAATGGGATGCCAGTGTCATTAGTGATGGAGCTCTCAATCACCTATGCTGAGACTTTTCTTCTCCAGGAGAAACACCTCCAAGTCCTTCATGACTCCTCATAGACCAGGGTTCTTATTCTCCTTTGGCTCCCTGGTTGTTCCCCTCTGCACTAGCTTATTTCTGTAATTAGAAAACAGCTATTCTTGCTAAGGGACCCTGGCCTCAGGTCTTCTCTTTGATTATCAGTGGAGCCGGGATTAAAATCCACACCTATAATTCAGCTGTTTGTTTTTACACAGGAATTTATAACTACTCCAAAACAGGAAGTGTTTCCTTTAGCTGTGTTCCTCTCTTGGTCTCCCCACCCCATGCTCACAAGCTCACAGTTTCTTACACGTGCTTCTTTACCACAGCACACAGCCGTGGTCGTGGTGTCCAGCCATTTCTTGCATAATCTAAGGACCAGTCCCCACCCCTGCAGGAGGCTCGCTCTACCTCTTGGTCATGTGTTAGTCACTTAGTCGTGACCCCACGGACTGTAGCTTACCAAGCTCCTCTGTCCATGGGATTCTTCAGGCAAAACTACTGGATTGAATTGCCATTTCCTTTTCAGGGGACCTGACCCAGGGATCAAACCTGGGTCTCCTGCCTTGCAGGCAGATTCTTGACCATCTGAGCTATAGGGAAGTCCACCTCCAGGTCATAGCAGAATCCAAAGTTAACTCTGCTCCTATCTCCAGGAAATATGTGACTGGGGAACGTGGAGACATTATCATGGTCTTAGTGCTTGAACTGAGAATGGGAAGGGCTGCCTAGGGGAGCCACGTTTGACTCATGTGTTCATAGAAGCAAAGAAAGGTGATCTAGAAAGAGAAAAGAATAAAGCTGACATTCAGTGAAAAATAGAAATAGATTATTGTCTCAGAGAGATGGAAAGAGGAACTTAATCCCTAAAAGCACCCATGTTCCTTATTTGTCACCAGGAAGGCCAGTGAGTTTGCTATTCCGGGGATCCACGACACATCTCTTTTCAATAAATCTCCCTGTGTTTTTCTTCAGGGAGAATAAACGGGTTTATAGTCTGTAGTAAACATTGTGAGCTATTTAAAGCAAAGTCTCACACATTTTTTTTTTCTTTCTAACAGAGCCTGTCTCTGAGTATAGGCAAAAATACCAGGTGCATTACAGCTAAGGGCTTGGCCTGTGATCTTCTTCTGATTAACAAGACTTGAAGGTCTGCTAGGGGAATGGAAAATGTTTTCCTCCTGAATAAAAGACAAGTACAATAAGAGTCTACCTTATCTTCTAGCACTTGGTTATGATTATGTGAGGAAGATGCAATGTTTGGAACTGTTGCAGCTAGTTTGTGACCACAAAAGTATCATTTAGAAGGAAAACTAACAGGCTGAAAAGAGCAGAGGAAAAGCATCTGGGTCTTTCACAGTGCTGTTGAATCACTGAAATAACCAACCCTAAAACTATCAAATTCTACCAAACCAAACTTTTTATCATGTAAATGGATAAATACTCTTATTTTTTAAGTTAATTTTAGTTAGGAATTCTAGCACTTACAAGCCAAAGTATTCTTAATGACACAATGCCCACAATCCCTGTATTTCATGTCTACAATGACTTCCACATTCTACCGCATCCAAATTCTACCCACTCTTTAAGATCCATTCAATGCCACCTACTTCCAGAAGCCTTCTACACCACCCATGAGCATTTATTATCTGTAGGAACACAAATTATCTACTCATGTGAAGCGTCTGATTGGACATATGTCTGGCCTCCTGACAGTCTTGGAAGGCAGAGTCGGCATCTTATTTAAAGAAGAATCAGTCTTTTAGCCCTCTGTACCAGACCCTGCACTGAGTACTTTAAAATGTTATTGCATTTAATGCTAACAATAAGTCTATGATGTTAGCACTGTTGTTTTATATATTTATTTCCATTTCACAGATGAGAACACTGAAACTCAGCGAAGTTAAGATTTGTCAGAGGTTACTCAACTAGCAATGGCAAAGCCAGGATTCAAACCCAGGCATGCTAGAATCCCAAGCCCTTTTTGCTATTAGTACTTGCAGCCTCATTCTTTTTAATACTTGCTACATAGCTCACAATATATAGTGCAGAATATTATAGAATATATAGAAATATTTACTGACTGGATTACAGAATGAGATAATCCTCCTCCACATTGCCTAGAATTTATACTGATTACAAAGTATGTGAGCAACTGTTCTCCCGCTGATCTTCACAGTAGCCCTGTGTGTTCACCACTCAGATTATCTCTGCAATCGTGATGGCAGATAACTTTCCATTCTCTCATGTATTATGCCATATCTTCCAGGGGATGGGGTAGGGAGATGTAATCCCCTCCACACATTCTTCTTTTGGAAAAAACAGGCTGAGGGTATTTCTGGCTGTGGGTATTTCATGTCAGGAGGCCAGACATATGTCCAATCAGACAACTCACATTAGCAGATAATTTGTGTTCCTACAGATTATAAATGCTCATGGGTGGTGTAGAAGGCTCTGGAAGGAGGTGGCATTGAGTGGATCTTAAAGCGTGCATAGGATTTGTATGTGGTAGAATGTGGGAAGTCATTGTAGACATGGGATACAGGGATTGTGGGCATTGTCTCATTCCATCCTTCCATGAGGAGGATACTGAGAAACACAAAACTCACATCATGGGTTGGGTCACTTTCATGGACGCCCCCTGGCAAAGAAGCTAGGAGTCTGAAGATTGAAAAAGGAATATCTCTCAGCTGGTACAAGATGGAAACGTATTATAAACCGAATGTTTTTATTTTTTCAAAAATTCATATGTTAAAGGTCTAAACCCAAATATGATGGTATTTGGAGGTGGAATCTCTGGGAGGTAATTAGGTTTAGAAGAGGTCTTGAGGGTAGGGCATCCATGACGGGATTAGTACTCTTATAAGAAGAGGAAGAAAGAACTGAGTCCTCTCTCTCCATCCCCCACCCCCACACCCTCTCTCTCTGCCACGCAAGGAGAGTGTCAAGACATCTGTCTTTAAGATAGGGAGAGGAGCCTCACCGGGAACCAAATTTGCCTCCACCTGAATCTTGGACTCCTCAGCTTCCAAAATTGTGAGAAATAAATTCTGATATTTAAGTTACCTGGTCTATGATATTTTGTTATGACAGACTGAGCAGGCTGATACAGGAGGTCTCAAGGAGTCAAAGAAAGAATGTGGACAGAGAGAAAAGAAAACAACGGTATATGTTGTGGAGATAGGACTTTTCACTACTAGCCGTTAATTCAGGAAAACCTAAGGCATCGAGAGAAAATGAACCATCGGGGAACGCCTGGATGTATGTGTTCCTGTGAATCTTTTGCTAGCAACACTTCATGTATCCAAAGGTCAGTATCCAGTGACCTTAATTATCTAGAAACCTCTGGTTTGTTTGTTCTTCTCAAAGGTCTCTGAGTAATCAGAGTAGCTGTCCCAAAGGTGTGGACTTTCCTTGCAGTCTTCCTCATTTTTCCCTCAGAGAATATGTAAACTCAGTTTGCATACAGCTCTAGACAGCTCCGCCCTTCTACACACAGCAGAGCAGAGACTGGAAACTAGGATGAGAAGGGAAATGTGTGATGCTACTGTAGATAAACTGGTCACAGGAAACAAGGATAGGCGACATGTGCAGAGAGAACAGAAACACAAGAGTGTCTACCAAAAGCAGCACAGCAGAACCCGCTGGGGCCATACGGGGCAGAAGAGAACATCTCAAACTCCCCTCAAGGCCTCTACAGCGGTGTAAAATCACTTAATAATGGAAACTCACAATAATGACTTTGAACAAAGTTACTCGAAATCTGATTAGGTGCTAGGGGAATCCAAATAAAGTCTGTGTTTCACTTAATAGTATTGGATAAATGCTCNAACTGGTCACAGGAAACAAGGATAGGCGACATGTGCAGAGAGAACAGAAACACAAGAGTGTCTACCAAAAGCAGCACAGCAGAACCCGCTGGGGCCATACGGGGCAGAAGAGAACATCTCAAACTCCCCTCAAGGCCTCTACAGCGGTGTAAAATCACTTAATAATGGAAACTCACAATAATGACTTTGAACAAAGTTACTCGAAATCTGATTAGGTGCTAGGGGAATCCAAATAAAGTCTGTGTTTCACTTAATAGTATTGGATAAATGCTCATTTTCTAGCTATTGATGATTGTCCCAAGGTTATATAAACTTTTAGCACGAGGGGAAGCGGCGGGTAAGGCATATATGCACACCATGTACTATCACTGTACCATCCGTTGTAAGTAACTATTTATATGACTGTGTTGGGTCTTAGTTGTGCCACGCGGGATCTTGGTTGCGTCATGCAGGATCTTTCAGTGTGGCACACAAACTCTCTAGATGTGGTTCATGACCTCAGTTGCTCTGCAGCATGTGGGACCTCAGTTCTATGACCAGGGATCAAACCCACATCTCCTACACTCCAGTATTCCTGCCTGAAAAGTCCCATGGGCAGAGGAGCCTGGCAGGCTACAGTTCATGGGGTTGCAAAGAGTTGGACATGACTAAGCAAGCACGCATGCGCGCTACTGCATTGCAACGCAGTTTCTTAACCACTGGACCACCAGGGATGACCCTCTACTATTCTTCTTCAGATACAAAAGTATTTCAAAACAAAAGGGTTTTTTAAAACCTGAAAGAAAAAAAAATTTTAGTCACAATCTTTTGTTTGAGAAAGATGGAGTTCACCACTTACAGCCAAGGAGACACAGGATGAACTGGGGCCTGGGAAAAGCCTCCGAGGACCACGGTTAACACTGGTGGAATTCAGCTCAGTCAAGTGCTCATCTCCTAGAGGGCTTGAGAAGACTGTGTGCCCAGAACAGGGAAGAAGCCCAAAACAACATTTAAAATTAAGTGATAGAAAATATAATAAAGCTCTCAAACCATATGAATCTTTGGCCTTCAGCTCAACAGCAGTCAAGGTCCAGAAGGACCTCTGCACAGGCTTCGGCCAACAACTGTGACGTTTCCATGATATGTGAGGTGTCCACTGGACTCAACATGGCCCGGTGAGGGCAGGAGAATAAGAGAAACCAAGGACCTTTTGTGGGAAGAAGTGAATGGACAGATGCAGGTATACTCACAACACAGACAGTGACAGACTTACAGAATACGTTCAGAGCTATACAGGAACCGGTCTATTGCAGAAGAGCAGGAAAAAGCTGGAGACAGAGGAGCAGCCACTTTGGCTGAAACAGAAAACAGCCACAGAAGTTGGGGGGAAGAAAAAAAAACGCAGAGGTTAGTGTACAGGTGATCTTAGCCCAACTGAACATTCTACTAGAATCAAAGTGCCTTTAGGGGAGGGTAAGGAAGGGAGCATAATTATTGCACAACATGGTTATACCATGCTGTACTTCTGCAAAGCACTTTAATAGCTAGAATTTCATTTGAGTCACAGAAATGCTTAGAAGGTTTATACTGTAGGTTGCTATCTTAATTAACCAAGTCAGAAAACAGGCACCGAGAGGAAAGTTACCTGTCCAAGGGCATCTGGGAGTTAGCATCTGAGGCAGAACCAAGGCCCAGTACCCTAAACTACCTGTTATGGTATTATGGTGCTGCTATGTACAGAAAGCCACCCTCTTTCCTTCCCCTTCCTCGTCCTCATCACTAGCCAGGCCTCGTCTTGTATTCCATACATGAATCATCCCATGTAATATTCCCATATACAACATCCCCATATATAATGTTGCACATAATATTCAAGCCAGCCTTGTGAGGTAGACACTATTAACTCTCATTTCCTAATGTGGAACCTGAGGCTTGGAAGCAGGGTTGAATGTGACCAAAATAATCTGGTTAGTAAGAGGGATGGGGGGGTCCAGTTCTATGATCTTTGAAAACAGTTCAAGGAGAAAGACTTAACCAAGAGAAGACAGAAAACACTGGAAGTCATGCTGATTGTTGCGTAATGTTGAGTAAAATTAAAATGGTTTTGTGGGGGGAAAAAAAAGAGGGAAAACCCTGATCTGACCTCAAGGCCCTCTGACAGAACCACACACATTTAAAGTGAGCATCTTGATCACAGAGTCTCCCTTCTAGAGGCTAGAGCAACCTATTCCCCATCCCCTTCTGGCTAGCCCCCAGTAGATTCTGGGTCAGGCAAGGAATGAAGCTCATCTTGAGCTCTAGTCCCACTCCAAGAAAGAAAAGGCATGTGTGGCTTTCTTATATTTTCCAAGCTACCCTAATGATTACCCCGCATTAGGAAACCCCACCCAAATACTCCTTCATACCTTCAGGGCCCCAGGTTCTAAAAGGCTCTCCTAGCTTTGCCCACCTTTTCCCTCAACAAGACATCAAATTTCACTTTTTCATGAGGCAAGAGGCCAGGTAGAAACCCGGGATCCTGGAATCAGAATTGTTAAGGGCAAGCTGATTAAAATCATTCCTTTTTCCTTCTCCAGGGGATCTTCCCAACCCAGGGATCAAACCCAGGTCTCCCACATTGCAAGCAAATTCTTTACCAGCTGAGCCACAAAGGGAACCCAAGAGTACTGGAGTGGGTAGCCTAATCCTTCTCCAGTGGATTTTCCTGACCCAGGAATTGTACCAGGGTCTCCTGCATTGCAGACAGATTCTTTACCAACTGAGCTATCAGGGAAGTCCAAAATAATTCATCATAAGGATGAAAAAGCACAAACCATACCCTCTTTGCCCTTCTTCCCTCTCCTTTAGCTAACTTCCTATGGTATGTCCATGCTAAGGAATCTTTGAGAATGTAGTTGGGTAGGGCCACTTCTTCCTTTCAGCCATCTCTGGCCATCTCAACATGATATTCCCTTTCCCCCTTTTAAACAAACATAGCCCTTTCTGCTTCTATAATTTACTTGACAATATGAACTGCCTTTGTGATAGCCCTTACTGTGTCTTGTTAAATATGATTGTACATATGCTTGATTGCGTGTTTCCAGATAAATTACAAGCCTCTTGTGGGAAGGAACTATGACTTATTCATCTAGTGGTTTTTACTTCACTGACCATTAGCCAAACAATGGCGGTTGAGAGTCAAGTGTTCAGAATTCCAATCACAACTTTGTTACTTAGAAGCCTCACAACCTCAGACCTCCCTATACCACAGCTTCCTCATCTGCCATAGAGGTAAAAAGAGTATCTCCCTCAGCTAGCTATGGTGAGACTCGATCATACTGCTCATCGTGCCTGGCACGGTGCTCATGAGCTATTAGCCAGTATTGTGCTGCTGCTGCGGAGTCGCTTCAGTCGTGTCCAACTCTCTGCGACCCCAGAGACGGCAGCCCACCAGGCTCCTCTGTCCCTGGGATTCTCCTCTGTCCCTGGGATTCTCCAGGCAAGAGTACTGGCGTGGGTTGCCATTTCCTTCTCCAGTATTATGCTAGTCAAACATTAACTACAAGATTTCACAGCGACATGGACCCACATCTTTTTTTCTTCCTTCATTTGGTTCTCTCTAGCCCGTCATTAGCCTGATGACATGCTTTTAATATCCTTCACAATCAAGGCTCTCCTAAGGGTTACCATAACAAGTACTATGTCTATTGTATGAAAAGTTTCAATTTCAATAACTCCCATATGGTAAGAAAATTTAAGAAAGAAACTCAGAAACTTTCAGTGAGCTATAAACCATCAGCTGAAGATTTAAACATCTGAGTGTCTGTTTGTATGTCTGCTTTCCTGGAAATCAGACAATTAGTTCTTGGCTACTCAAACAGTAGGAGCCAGGATGTTTCCGAGTACAAGAGGAACTGAGACACTCCATGGCTCTGAGCTTCCACAGTTCAACAGTTTCCAGTATTTGTGTGGGGCTGAGATTACACATAGGATAATACAAACTGCTATACATAACTAATACTACAAATATATGTTAGACCTTAATAATTACTTAATTAAAAATTTCATTACTCTTATATTACTCTTACTCCTTTTAATTACTGTAATTACTCTTACATCCTTTCAAATGTGAGTAACAATATTGTTTTTCTTGGATATAACCCTTAACGAGTTTAATGAGCAAATTTTGGGAGTGCAAGGTATAGATAAGTTATAGACATGTCTGAAACAGTGAGCAATTCTAGGGGAAAAAAGCTTTCCTTATACAAATCTCAGAGGATATAACCTTACAAACACTTCTTTTGTGCTGAACTATACTTAAATGTGGGAGATGAGATTAAAATTACACATTGCAGAAATGTTAAGATAAAATTTAAAATATTCATATAAAATTAAAATTTAGATTTTCATAAATTTTATAAAATGTTTTAAAGACCTTATTCCCTGTCACTTGTCCATGTCAGCCTTGCTGAATAGTTTTCCTGTGACCTCTGGCTGTTTGAATTTCTACTGGCTGGAGTGTTTTGTTTTGAATATTACAGAAGTATTTTTATTTTTATTTTTTTACTTTAAATGTTGTATTGGCTTTGCCATACATCAACATGAATCCACCACGGATGTACATGTGTTCCCATCCTGAACCCCCCTCCCACCTCCCTCCCATACCATCCCTCTGGGTCATCCCTATGCACCAGCCCCAAGCATCCAGTATCATGCACTGAACTTGGACTGGCGATTCGTTTCATATATGATATTATACATGTTTCAATGCCATTCTCCCAAATCATTCCACCCTCTCCCTCTCCCACAGAGTCCAAAAGACTGTTCTATACATCTGTGTCTCTTTTGCTGTCTCGCATACAGGGTTATCATTACCATCTTTCTAAATTCCATATATATGTGCTAGTATACTGTATTGGTGTTTTTCTTTCTGGCTTACTTCACTCTGTATAATAGGCTCCAGTTTCATCCACCTCATTAGAATGGTTTCAAATGAATTTTTTTTAATGACTGAGTAATACTCATTGTGTATATGTACCACAGCTTTCTGATCCATTCATCTGCTGTTGGACATCTAGGTTGCTTCCATGTCCTGGCTATTATAAACAGTGCTGCGATAAACATTGGGGTACATGTGTCTCTTTCAATTTTGGTTTCCTCGGTGTGTCCCAGCAGTGGGATTGCTGGGTTATAAGGCAGTTCTATTTCCAGTCTTTTAAGGAATCGCCACACTGTTCTCCTAGTGGCTGTACTAGTTTGCATTCCCACCAACAGTGTAAGAGGGTTCCCATTTCTCCACACCCTCTCCAGCATTTATTGCTTGTAGACTTTTGGATCGCAGCCATTCTGACTGGCGTGAAATGGTACCTCATCGTGGTTTTGATTTGCATTTCTCTGATAATGAGTGATGTTGAGCATCTTTTCATGTGTTTGTTAGCCATCTGTATGTCTTCTTTGGAGAAACGTCTATTTAGTTCTTTGGCCCATTTTTTGATTGGGTCATTTGTTTTTCTGGAATTGAGCTGCAGGAGTTGCTTGTATATTTTTGAGATCAGTTGCTGGAGTGTTAATGTAAGATTTCGCCCAGCTGAATCTATGTTTTTATATACAGTGATTTTCCCTTACATTTGTACTGTAGACCATGATCTTACAAAGCCTTTGGCATCCATCATTTTACTTTTTACCCACCATGAACCCAAGAGTTTGGTACTGTGAAAGTATAAGCAGAAATCACACATCCCTTCCCTTGCCCAGACAAGACATGTAGAAGATCATGCTAACTGATCAGCCTTACCTTTCTTAAATTCAAACATTTGACCCAGGCAGAGCCTTGGCCTGGCAGCTTGGGACAGAGCTGGGGCAGTTCACAAATCCAGGAAACAGCACTGTGCAGGCTGCCTTGGCTACTGTTTGGATACGGATGTGACAGGCTGGGGATTGGTTGGTGGTTAGCCAATGGCCTGACAGCAGGTGTTAGATTAACTGGTAGCCAAAAAGACAATGTTTGGTGGCAGATAGAGGGAAGAGGTCAGACAGAGAGCTGGCATCCTAGATAATGGCTGGGGGTGCTTTGAACACCTGGATAGCTCCTGCCACCTGCTCTGAGTAAGAACCTTGGCTTTCCTGATTAGCTCAATCCCTGTTATGCTTGGAGGAATTCTTTGCTACTAGACAGGATCTTAGCCACAAATACTGAGTTAATACCTTAAAATCATTTGCCATAAGCTCAGAGGAGAAGCCTGTATCTAGCCCGAGATAGGGTCCCACAGCAGTATCCTCCCTGGGAAGGGAGATCACCCTCTTCCTCAGACTGAGGGTTCTATGTCTCCTGGACAACAGTTGAGGACCAAGTCTCAAAGCTGTTTTTAAGCAAAGCTTAATGCCATAACCAAAGACAGCTTCCCCTAGTGTGGCAAGTCCCTACAAGGTGTACTTTCATATATCCTGCCCTATACATCAGGGACAACGACAAAATTTCTTAAGGGTAATTTTCATTATTTTTGCAGTAACAATATCAGGAAACACAGCTTTACATGCTACCCAACAACAGTGTGTGTTTTTAATCTACTGCCTTAAAAACATCTGACCTGAAGTTGTTCTAAGCTAAAGCTGATTGGAAATGACTGGGACTCCTTCCATGAGCTAACTTTGAAATATCACCTATTTTTATAGTCATTAACTCACTCTGAGGCTGCACTACTAACGATCTTAACAACTTGCTGTGACATCACTCTGAGGGCACACTTTGCTCAAATCAAGTTTAGCCAAAGCCAAATAAAATATAGTTCTGATCTGACTACATCAGCCCTGCTGTCAAAAATGTCCTGGCTCCTTACCTCACTCTTCCCTATGCTAGGGACTTCTGCTTGTCCCTAGTGGGAGGCTAAGTTCTGGCACACCCTGAAGCCACCTCTGCCCTGGATAGGAACTATTAGATGGGATCTGGTTGCTGTTGATGAGTTTCACTCTTGTAGCATTAACAGTGAGGTCCTGCAGGGGAGTTGTGTTTGTTTGGTCAGGGCTTTTTCCATTAGGTTTGGTCATCAGCAGTTGGCTGGTTACAAGATTGAATGGCTGGAATCCAATTATCCCAGCTTCCTGTCTGCTGAGCCCTGCCAGGGAAGAACACAGTCATGTTTGCCTGCCTTGTCAGGCTCCCAAGACTCAAAGTATATAATTTGGAGAAAACTAATAAACAACAGATCCTCAGATGTTTTGATGGAGAGGCAACATGGTGAGGAAAAAGAATGGACTGGTCCAGAACACAAAATCTAACACGATTCCATATTTTGCCTCTTTCTGGCTCAGTGTCTCTCCTTTCATTTCTTTGCACTTTCATTTCTCATTTATTAGAGGGAGATCACAACACCAACCACTGGGCTGTTGGGAGATTTTAATGAGATGTTGTATGTGAAAGAGCTTTGAAAACTATAATACTGCTGCTGCTGCTGATAATAACAAAGTTAGCTGACATTTACTGAGAGCCTATCATGAAAGGGCACCCTCAGTTCAGTTCAGTTTAGTTCAGTTGCTCAGTCATGTCTGACGTTTTGTGACCCCATGGACTGCAGCATGCCAGGCCTCCTTGTCCATCACCAACTTCTAGAGTTTACTCAAACTCATGTCCATTGAGTCGATGATGTCATCCAACCATCCTCTGTTGTCCCCTTCTTCTCCCGCCTTCAATCTTTCCCAGCATAAGGGTCTTTCAAATGAGTCAGCTCTTTGCATCAGGTGGCCAAAGTATTGGCGTTTCAGCTTTAACATCAGTCCTTCAATGAATATTCAGGACTGATTTCCTTTAGGATCAGTCTCAGTTCAGTTCAGTTCAGTCACTCAGTCGTGTCCGACTCTTTGTGATCCCATGAATTGCAGCACGCCAGGCCTCCCTGTCCATCACCAACTCCCAGAGTTCACTCAAACTCACGTCCATCAAGCCGGTGATGCCATGACTATGGTTTTTCCAGTAGTCATATATGGATATGAGAGTTGGACTGTGAAGAAAGCTGAGCGCTGAAGAATTGATGATTTTGAACTGTGGTGTTGGAGAAGACTCTTGAGAATCCTTTGGGCTGCAAGGAGATCCAACCAGTCCATTCGAAAGGAGATCAGTCCTGGGTGTTCTTTGGAAGGAATGATGTTAAAGCTGAAACTCCAGTACTTTGGCCATCTCATGTGAAGAGTTGACTCATTGGAAAGGGCACCCTAGTGGGTATTTAATAGACACCATTTCATTTAATACCTACAAAAATCTTTTGAAAAATTGATGGTGGTAATAGTGATATTAATAATAATAACTAACATTTCTTAAGTGTTTACCGTATACTGGCCTCCAATGTCAGCATTTTATACATGTTACATCACGTGAAATAGGTACTTATTATCATCTCTAATTGACACATGTATAGTCAAAGTTATGGTTTTTCCAGTAGTCATATATGAATGTGTGAGTTGGACCATAAAGAAGGCTGAGCGCCAAAGAATTTATGCTTTTGAACTGTGGTGTTGGAGAAGATTCTTGAGAGTTCCTTGGACTACAAGGAGATCAAACCAGTCAACCCTAAAGGAAATCAGTCCTGTATATTCATTGGAAAGCCTAATGATTAAGATGAAACTCCAATACTTTGGCCAGCTGATGTGACGAGCCAACTCATTAGAAAAGACTCTGAAGGTGGGAAAGATTGAGGGCAGGAGGAGAAGCAGATGATAGAGGATAAGATGACTGGATGGCATCACCAACTCAATGAACATGAGTTTGAGCAAGCTCCAGGAGTTGGTGATGGATAGGGGGCCCTGGCGTGCTGCAGTCCATCGGGTCGCAAAGAGTTGGACACAACTCATTGTGATGTATCTCTAGGTGGTAATGTTATGTATGATTATCTCATTTTGTGGGGCTTCCCATGTGGTGCTAGTGGTAAAGATTGAAAGTGGGAGGAGAAGGGTTTGACAGAGGATGAGATGGTTGGATGGCATCACCGACTCGACGGACACGAGTTTGAGCAAGCTCTCGGAGATGGTGAAGGACAGGGAAGCCTGGCATGCTGCAGTCCATGCCGCAAGGAGTTGGACATGACTGAGTGACTGAACAACAACAAACAGACACATATGAGAAAAACTGGGTATGTCAGTTGGGTGATCTGCTCAAGATTAAGCTGGTGGAAAGAGGCCACAAGGATCCAAACATAGGCATTCTGATTCAATAGGAGTTGGCAAATTTTTTCTGTAAAAGGCTTGATGTAAGAATTTTAGGTTTGGGGACCACATGCCATTTCTGTTGTATATTCTTCTTCTTCTTTTTTTTTTTTTTGCTGAGAGGGAAATCTGTTTAGTTCTTGTTATTGTTGAGTTTTCACACCCCTTTACAAATGTAAAATCATTCTTTTCTTAACGGACTTTTGGACTCTGTGGGAGAGGGAGAGGATGGGATGATTTGGGAGAATGGCATTGAAACATGTATACTATCATGTAAGAAATGAATTGCCAGTCTATGTTCGATACAGGATATAGGAGGCTTAGGTGCACAGGGATGATCCAGAGAGCTGATATGGGGTGGGAGGTGGGAGAGGGGTTCAGAATTGGGAAGTCATGTACACCCGTGGCAGATTCATGTCAATGTATGGCAAAACCAAAACAGTATTGTAAAGCAAAATAAAGTAAAAATAAAAATTAAAAAAAAAAAAAGTGTTACACAGAAATAGGTCAATGGCTGGACACGGCCCACCATAACTTGATGACCTTTGCTCTAGAGATAATTTCAATTTTACAGATAGGGAAACTAATGCTCAAAATACTCAAGTACTTAAGTCATTGAAATCAGGATTCTAATTTAGTTTTATTGGCTTTCATAAAGTGTGTTAACCCACACTCTATTGCTTTCACATATGCTGTTAAAATGTAAGATATTATTGCTGAGTTAGGGACACTATACTCATCCCAGTCAATTTCCAAAGAGAACAGGATTTTCCCTATTTGAACAAATTCCCTGTATCTTGCCTTGGGGACAAGATAACAGTCTGAGGTTTAGCAGACCCAGTGCTGTGTACAATGCCTGACACATAGTAGGCATGCCATAAATCTCTATTGAGTGAAAGATTTCTGATTAGATTCAGCACCTAACCAAGATCTCAACCATTTGCTCAAATTCTCTAGACCTTGTGTTTGAGTCTGTAAATGAAGGCAATGACATATTCTTTGGTCTAGCTCATAGGAAATCTATAACAACTTATGGGATCATTTCCATAGAACAATTTGGGGGAAAGATATTATGTAAAGAAATATGATCTTCACAATGAATTGTTCTATTGACAACAATGGCACTTGGAGACTCTATTTATGACTTTGAGATACATATATCACTAGCCAGAAACAGAACAATAAGCATGAGTCTGTGACTTCCTCAAATTAATACTGTTGTATCCACCGATACAGTCTTATAACAAAGTGGGAATTTTCATTTTAACCTTGGGTTTTTACTTCAGGGAACAAGTGAACTTCTTGGAAATGTATTCAAAATTCTTTCCAGATTTCTAAGGGAAAGACTATAGATTTTATCAGACTCTCAAAAGGGTTTTATTATAGCCTAACTGTTCGAGCAGTGCAGTTTCCACCTGATGAGGGAAAGGGAAAGATAAAACCTGCCAGTGCATAGCGATCAGTGCTAGGTTTTCCAGATGTCCCTGACAGGATGATGCCTTGTTATACTCTCAAAATACCCACTTAGGATCCTACGGCAGCTCCCCAGTTCCCCACTAGCACAGGTGTCTGGGTCTGGAATCCATCCAGAAGATTAATCAACCATCCATGCTGGCTGAGTGACCAACACTCAGGGAAACCAGCAGGGTAAAAACAGCTACCAAATGCAGCAACAGGGTCTCTTCCTTTTTTACCTTTGCCCCTGAGATCAGGGCCACAGAGGATGTCATAACAAGCCTGAAGCTCTTTTTATCCCCCCATTACTAGAACTTAGCTAGCACTTAGTATTGGATTAATAATAATAATACTACCTTGCATTTGTTGTCCATTTCTATATATTTTAGATAGAATATTGTGTCTTAATTAACCTCACCAAACATCACTTTTTACCTGGCTTTCTAGTTTTTGTAACTGTATCTTTCCCTGACTACTATTATAGCCATTAAAGGCCCATGCCAAAAAAGAAAATAATAATTGATTTATTTATCTCTCCTCCAGCAGCACAAAAACCTTTGCCAAGTGAATAAATAAAGTTTTGTATCTGTGAGGTGGGCTACGGAGTTTGTTTCATGAGAAATTTGGGACCCAGAAGGGAAGTGGCTTGCCAGAAGTCACCCAGCCGGTGACTCACAGTGGGATCAGAATTCATGCCTTTTTTTTTTTTTTTTTTTTTTTTCATATAGGCTATCACAAGTGAAGCCATCAGTTACAAAGGAAGGTTTAAATAGAAAATAAATGCCAGGAAATTAGAAAATAAACAGAGACTGCTCCCCACTGAGAGGGCTTCTATTAGATGAGACAGAATTCTGAAATGACTTTGGCATTTTATTTTGATAACTCAATGTTTCCGGAAGGCTCTGCATTGAGATGAGGAGATGCACTAATAAGAGTAACCCTGATAAAACCACTCTTTCCTGGTTCCTTCCATTGACTCACATCCCCTTGACCAACTGCCCACTCTCTGGGCAGCTGGTACAAAAGGTCCACTAGAAATGGTGCCTTGGCTCAGTCATCCAGGGGCTTTTCACTTGAAATTATTAATCCCTGGCTTGACTTCCCTTTCACAAAGCCTTAGTAATGGATGACTCACAGTCTTCTCCATGGCAAGTTCCTGAGGATGATAAAGAGAGATTGCTATAAGGCTTCAGAGAAATTCTGTGTTCTAGCCAAGAATTTCATCATCAATCAATGGCGTATGGGCCCCCATTTGGACCGGTTGACAAGAAGGCCATATCCTAATGATTACCATGATAATTCAGGGGATCAAGGCTGGGATGAAATACTATAATTCTTCAATGACATTCAGTACTAAGAAAGACTCAATTGAAATTGAATTATGTGATCTCAACCATGTATATTAAAAACACGGATAATGTGTGAGCTTTTATCGAAGGTTCTAGACCAATTTAAAAGACTATCCATCCAGGCTACCAAGATATCCAGACATATTATAAAACATCTTTTAATTTGGAAGGAGTGTCTCTTTAAAGTCTGACGACATTGTTTCTACACAGGCCGAAAAACAGAGTATGAACTCTGAACTCTTAGGATAGACAACTCTACGCTTATATCCTGGCTTTGCTCATTATTACTTGTATAACCTAGATTCAGAAACTTAGTCACCCTCAGCCTCATTTTAGTTATCCATAAAATGAATTATTATATAAAATGACAATGAAAATAATAATAAAGTATCAATTATCTGCCTGGTAGTATTGTAATTGCTATCACATACAAATTTAATTTAAATTATATAACCTTGTAAGTCAGGTAGCATTAACACTTCTATTTTACTCATGAAGAAACTGAGACTCAGAGAAGTTAATTAACTTGCCCAAGGCAACTTAGCTGGCAACTTGAGAAGGATTCAATACAGTCAATACTGTTTTTGAGAATTAAATGCTATAATACATGTAAAGACTCAAAGTAGTATTGACACATCTTAGGTGCTCAATAAAGTTGTGTCCCTTTACCATCTTAACAGGTAAAGTGCAGCTACTGCTTAGGAAACTCATGAACTGGAGATAATGAAGAGACATTTTAGGCTTTCCATAATAAGACACTGAATGAACTAAACTCTGTTTCTTGCCTACGCACATCATATAAATCTTCTCTGATTCTGCAACCAAATATCTTACCATCTCCAGCTTCTCCTGAATAGAGTTCACAGCCTGCCTTTTTCTGGATTAGACACCTGACATAGAAATAACCACTGCATGCCACTTTCACCACTTCCCCACCCCTGGTTTCTCAATTTCCTTTCCATATGTCTCTACACACAGCTTCAGAATTTCAAATGTCATGGAATCAGAGTACTAATAGTAACAGGTACACTTCAGTGAGTGTGTATGCCAGGGATTATGCTCCACTGTTTATGAGCTTTAACCCACTGAATCTCACAACAACACTCTCCAGGATGGGCTATGGTTATCCCTCCACTAAGAAGAAACAGTGACGTCGAAGTGACGCACAGTCAGTAACTGGAAAAGCCTGAATCTAAACCCATGTCTATCTAATGACAAAGCCCAAGCTCTTAACCACGAAATGCTTCTCAATTTATATTTGCAAAACTGAAGGCAGAGAGAGGCAGGGACATGTGAAGAGTCATACAGTAAGTTAGATGCTAGGGGAAAAGGACATATTTCCTGACATCTCTTGAGCATGCTGTATCATACCCTAGGCTGGGCAACTCCTACATCCTCGGCCTATACCATCCAACATTCACTCCATTCTGTGTTGTGCCAGTAAATGCCATTACAGGTAAAACGGTAGCCAATACTCTCTAGGATTATACAATGTCAAGTAACTCAGATTCACCACCATGTTCTATAAATACAAAATTTTATTTAAGCTTAAGTTCTTTTTCGACAGGCAGACAGGAACCAAAAAAAGGGGGAAAGCTTGCCATAAACCATGGAAATAATGGTATTTTAAAACTCTAATCTTTTGCTACTTGCAAGAAATATGATAAAATCTTGATTTTATTCAAAATGGTCACAGGAAAATTTTCTTCTTATCAGAAAGCTGCAGGTACTGCAGTGGATGGAAAATTAAACAGCAGAGGAGCAGTGAGATTTGAGGGTTGAAAGAGCTAAGCAGCATGCACAGTGCAGATGCTGTAAACTAAAACAAGTTCTTCCAAATAAGTAAATTCAATGAATTTATTGAAAAGCTTCAGTGCATAAAAACCCGTGTTGGGCACAAGAAAAAGGCGAAAAAATGATGATTGATAAGAACTGGCTCTTATCCTCAAGGAGCTCAAAATCTGGGCTCTGGAAGGGAAGCTCAGAATAGGAATCATTAATGAACCATGAGGGCTTCCATGGTGGCTCAGATGGTAAGGGTCTGCCTGCAATGCAGGAGATCCAGCTTTGATCCCTGGGTTTGGAAAATCCCCTGGAGAAGGAAATGGCAACCCACTGCAGTATTCTTGCCTGGGAAATCCCATGGATAGAAGAGCCTGGTGGGCTATTGTCCATGGATTCAGAAAGAGTAGGACACAACTGAGCAACTAACAATACAAACCACACTGAAAAGCACAGGAAAAAGGTATAGGAGAGCAAATAAAGTGCTTCAGGGACTGAAATAGATTAAAAAACCTCACACTGTCTTGGAGGCTGGAAGAGACTTCAAGTAGAAGGTGGTATATGAGATAGACCATATAAGAGATGCTAGGAGATGTATGCCCAAGGGAAGGAATAGAAGAATCAATAAACTGAGGATGAAAATGTGAAGAGCATGTAAGGGGAACACGAACCAGATGGCTTGCTTTGTAGGGATATAACTATCTATAAAGAGAAATAACTGGAGGAAAAACTCTGGTAGACTTAGAAAATTATGGGCAGCCCAGATTTGGTTAACAACAAGGAGTCCTTTGGGCTTCCCTTGTGGCTTAGCTGGTAAAGAATCTGTCTGCAATGCAGGAGACCTGGGTTCGATCCCTGGGTCAGGAAGATATCCTGGAGAAGGGAAAGGCTATCCACTCCAGTATTTTGCCCTAGAGAATTTCATGGACAGTCCATTGGAAGAGTCCTTTGGAGATTTTGATCTGAGAAACAGCATGCTCAAAGTTGTGTTTATAGCCTAACTCCCCAGTCCAGAAGGTGATAGCATCAGTTGTAGAAGGATGATGTCAAGTAGAATGGAGACTTTTAAAAATGCGTGAGAAAAAATTTACTGATTACTGCCGGGGTCCAGCCCCGGCGGGTCCAGGGAATTCGAAGCGTGGACGGCGTTGGCGTCTTGGAAGTGTTTATTTATTAATAGAAGATTAGATTAGGAAGAAATAGTGTAGTAGGAAAATTAAGTGGAGAAAAGAGGCTGAATAACTTGGTTTACATGGAAAGCCAATAAAACCTCGAGACAAGAGGTTTGCACCATCTAGGTAGGCCACCAGCGTCCTCTTGAATATCGGGGGGTGCCCCACCTTGGGCACCCCCTAGCGTGGAACTTAAAAGCCAGGACAAGTAAGTAGACATGGCGAGCCTCCACACCCCAGATGGGAATTCAGCCAGAAATTAGAGTAAAGGGAGAGAGAGAAAGAGACACGGGGAAACCAGTCCTCCCAATGACTGGCTCCGGCCCCTATTGTCCTTCAAGGCCTTTTATACCTTTTCTGATTGTATATAGAGATCAAGGGGTAATACAAATTTATGCAGTGTTAGCAGCCCAAACTCTTATCAAAAACCAGGTTTTTCTCTCTGCATACCTAGCTGTATACACAAGTCTTAGGTGATTTACATCATCTTCAGGCCAAAAGGGCCAATTAACATTTTATGGCTCTTTTCTGATAAGGGTTTGTTAACCAGAAGACTTATTTGTGTTAAAAGTGTTGTTCTTCCCAAAGTCTGGTGCCATTCCCAGAAAGCACTAAATAAAGTTACATTCTTACATAGCAATTTGTAACAAGAGGAGTACAGTGATTTATAACAAAGGAAAGGTAATTAACTCAAAAGTCTAGCATTGCTAACATCAAACCTACTATATATCTTTTCCCATATCCCGTTTAGATTGATTAACATCTTCCTGGGTGCCCAAAAGACAAAGAATAAGGAGGTCTGGCAGCTATCATTGAGTCAACAGTGAAATCCTGTCACCAATGGGATTTTTAGCCCTATAACTTTAAGATACTTCAAGCTTTGTGCCCCTCGCAGTTGGGGGCTGTAAGCAATTCACAAGCTGTAAAA
>SJYA01001296.1:3619302-3653028 GCA_006410615.1 Neotragus moschatus | reverse complement strand
TTTGTAACAAGAGGAGTACAGTGATTTATAACAAAGGAAAGGTAATTAACTCAAAAGTCTAGCATTGCTAACATCAAACCTACTATATATCTTTTCCCATATCCCGTTTAGATTGATTAACATCTTCCTGGGTGCCCAAAAGACAAAGAATAAGGAGGTCTGGCAGCTATCATTGAGTCAACAGTGAAATCCTGTCACCAATGGGATTTTTAGTCCTATAACTTTAAGATACTTCAAGCTTTGTGCCCCTCGCAGTTGGGGGCTGTAAGCAATTCACAAGCTGTAAAATATCCGGAGAAACTGTTAGGCAAATGAGAGCACTATCAGAGGGGGTTGAGCTGAAACACTCCTTTCAAATGCAGAAGACTAAAGCCCTGAGTTAACTTTTTCCAGAGAATGTCAGAATTAGAAAAAAGTACAATGTCAGGCAGAATTCTTATTTTCTAGGTACACGCTCAGGAAATGCCAGGGAGAAACTCCGAGACTCGAATCGTCCTTGCCCATCGAGTCTGCCACATGACAATGTCACGGGTGGAATCCTCACGCTGGCTCCTGGCAGCAGGCATATTTAGGTTTCCTTATTTTGGGGGTGTAGATGCTCAGGGAAGCTCAGGGGGAATTTCTGAAATCCGAATCGCCTTGCCCATCGGATTTCTGCCATGTGACCGTTTCACGGGTGGGATTCCCACGCTGGCTCCCGGCAGATTACATAACCAGATTCAATTTCCTTTTATTTCTACTGAAATGAATAGTTTTATAGGAAATCACTTTCTGGCTATATAATAATTTGCTTTTGTACTTCCAAGAGACCTAAGAGAAGCAGAAGATATTAACAAGAGGTGGCAAGAATACACAGAAGAACTGCACAAAAAAGAGCTCCATGACCCACATAGTCACGATGGTGTGATCACTCACCTAGAGCCAGATATTCTGTCATGTGAAGTCAAGTGGGCCTTAGAAAGCATCACTATGAACAAAGCTAGTGGAGGCGATGGAATTCCAGGTGAGCTATTCCAAATCTTGAAAGATGATGCTGTGAAAGTGCTGCACTCAATATGCCAGCAAANCTTGCCCATCGGATTTCTGCCACGTGACCGTTTCACGGGTGGGATTCCCACGCTGGCTCCCGGCAACTAACCCCTAACCATAACCCTTAACCCAAACCCTACCCCCTAATCCTAACCCTAATGCTAACCTAACCCTAACCCTAGCCCTAACCCAAATCCCTAAACCAAACCCCAAGCCCAAACCCCTAACACAAATCCAAAGCCCCAAACCCAGAACCCCAAGCCCTGAACCCATACCCCAAACTCTGAACCCAAACCCCAAAACTCTAACCCTAACTGGAACCTGAACACGAACCTGGAAAGCTGAACCTCTAACCCCAAACCCTTACCCAGACTCCCAAATTATAACCCTAACCCTGTCCCTAACCCTAAACCTAACTCAAACCTCTAACTGGGACCCCAATACCCTAACCCTAACCCTATCCCCTAACCCCTAACCCTAGCCCTAATCCTAAACCTCAACTTAACCCTAAACCCCAAACCCAAACCTCTAGCCCCAAACCCCTAACTCAGACCCCAAAACCCTAACCATAACTGGAACCCGAACCTAAAACCCCAAACCACTAACCTGGACCGCAAAACTATAACCCTAACCCTAACCCTAACCCCTAAGGAGAACCCCAAGCCCAAACCCCTCACACACCCAAGCCCCAAACACCGAACCCCATGCCCAAACCCCATGCCCGAACCTTGAACCCCGAACCAGATCCCCAAACCACAAACCCGGACCCCAAATCCCTAATCCTAACTGGAACCCAATCCCGAAACCTGAAAACCAAACATCTAACCCCAAACCCCTAACCCAGACCCCAAAACCCTAATCCTACCTAGAACCCGAACCTCTAACCCCATTCCCCTAACATGAACCCCGAACGCCTAATTGGAACCCCAAACCCGAACCCATGATACGAAACCCAAACCCCAAATCTGAACCCAAACTATGAACCCCAAAACACTAACTCTAACCCTGACTCTAACCTGAATGCGAACCACTACCTGGAACCCTGATATCCAAAACCTAACCCTAACTAACTCTAAGCCAAACCCATAACCCGAACCCCAAACCCAAAAACCCTAACCTGAACACCACAAGCCCAGACCCTGAACCTGGAACTCGAACCCCAAACCACGAACCAGAACCCCCAAACCCTAACCCTAACTGGAACCTGAACCCAAAACCTGAAACCTGAACCCCGAATCTCTAACCCAGACCNCGAAGAGTTGACTCATTGGAAAAGACCCTGATGCTGAGAGAGATTGGGGGCAGGAGGAGAGGGGATGACAGAGGATAAGATGGTTAGATGGCATCACCAACTCAATGGACATGAGTTTGGGTAAACTCTGGGAGTTGGTGATGGACAGGGAGGCCTGGTGTGCTGCGATGCATGGGGTTGAAAAGAGTTGGACACAACTGAGTGACTGAACTGAACTAAACTGAACTTCCAATTATGTGCTATTTGGGATTACCATGGCTCAGATGGTAAAGAATCTTCCTGCAATGCGGGAGCCCTAGGTTCAACCCCTGGGTCAGGAAGATTCCCTAGAGAAGAGATTCTTGCCTGGAGAATCCCATGGCTAGAGGAGCCTGGCAGGCTACAGTCCACGGGGTTACAAAGAGTCAGACATGACTGAGTGACTAACACTTTCACTTTCACTGGAATTAGGATATGTAAAATAAATGAAGAATCATTACAAATGTAAGCAACCCTTCATGGAGAAATAGGGAGACAAAAGGAAAAAGACAAGAAGAGAATTATCTGTGTTAAGGATGGTTCTTGTTGCTGAAGGGAACAGGTATCAGGTGGGTCAAGTCCCCTCAGCTAGTGACGCTGGGGAGAAAGACCACACTTGGCAGGGTTTGGGTTCCATTTCCCCTTTTCCGGCTCCAAATAATCTCTTTGTTCTTGGGGAAATTACAGGTTAACCTCTATGTGATGGAAACATGATACCTACCTTGTAGAGTTTCAGTTAAAATACTTCCCATAAAGCCTGGCCCACAGTAACTAACTGATGAATGGTAATTAAAATGACATTATTGTCAATTTTTCCTTACTTCTGTGATCCCATCTCCTACCGCTTTCCCCACATTCACTCAGTGCCATGCACACTTACCAGGCTCATTATTGCTTCAGATTCTTTGCAGCTTCTGTTTCCTTTGCCTGACGTAATATTCCCCCAGATTAACATGCAGACTCCTCTTCAATATTCTTTTCCCAGATCATAGGGAGCTGATCTCTTGAAGCTGTCTGAGTACCTCAAACAGTGTCCACACCTCTGCTTCGTCTCATCTTGTTTGTTGTTGTTCTTCATAGCACTTGTGTGTATATAAACTTGTCTCATTCATGTTTTATATGTCTTCTTTCTTATTTCCTGGTTCCCAGTGAAGGAATCTCATCAGTATTATTTTTTAGTGGATCTTCGACAACAGGCCCTAGCACATGAAGTGAAGTGAAGAGAAGGTCGCTCAGTCGTCTCCGACTCTTTGTGACCCCATGGACGGTAGCCCACCACATAGTAGGTGTTTAAAATATGTGACTATTGACAGAAATAAACTACGTAACACACAGAAACCACCCAGAACATGGCAACTATTAAATCAATGTTAGTTCCCACCCCCTTGCATGGGTCCAGAGAATGGCTGCTCCAAAGTGAAGAAAGACAAGATGAAAGGAAAACAAAAGATGGTAGATTAGTCCAAGGTTAGGCTAGCCCAGGTTTTGAGGTCTAGGTCTCTGCCTTAACACAGCGGATGCTTCAACAGGAGGTGAAGGCTCAGGTGGTCATTCTCAATTGAGACAACCTCAATTCAAGACCAGTGGATATACTGTGAATATATGCCATGCTGACTTGAATGGCTCCTATGGCATATGCCCTGAGAGTGGCTTGGCTAAATCCTTCCCTATGCCCTTCCTGGGATGACCCATGTAAGAGCGATATGTCTTAGTACTTGAGGCTGACAAAGGTGACAGGAAGACAGGGAAAATCACATTATTTAGGAGTCCTGGGCTTCTGTCTTTACTTTGAAGAGAGCCTGATGCTGGAGACAGAAAATTCTCCAGCATCAAACACCCAAAGCTTCTGAGGGGTGAGTTGGGCTATGAGATAACAGAGAAGCTGCAGAGAACTGAGGCATAGGATTGACTTTGGCATTTTATTGTATACTCAAAATTCTCCTAATAGTTTTAAGACATTAGATTTCCCTCCATATATAATTTCTATAACATGTAAAGAATGCACAAATATAAACATATGCATTTTATTAATGTTTATCAATAAATAGAACTTATCAATAAAGAAAACAAGGCTCCTGTTTTTCCTAGAACACATTCTTGGGAACTGCATCAAAAAGCGGATTACATCATAAAGCCAAGGGTATAGAAACAAATTAGAATCAAGGGTCTTAGAACTTCAAAGATTTAGCTTCAACTAAATCATATGTATAACTAACAATTTCATAAAACCAAAATATAATCATCATTAAAACTTGCAAGCCTTTGAAGATATATATTTAAATCCCATGGGCACACATGTACTTTACATGCTGATTACACAAGGGGACTTAGTTTGCTAGAAAACGCATGACTGGCCCCACTTGTAATTCTGCTTTATGAAAAATGTAAACAAAATGAAGGTGCTATCTAGATAACACTAAGTGATCATTAACAATAATTTACATAGACTATCAGATTTTTAAAAATCTCAAATTATTTGCATCAGTATCTCAATACACTCTTTATATAACTATTAGCTTATCATTCATGATCTAATTCATGTTGGAGGGTTCTTTTCATATATATATAGAGAGAGAGAGAGGGAGAGAGAGAGAGAGAATTAACAAGGTGGGGACAATTTCAATGACCCAAGTCTTTGTCTAAATAAATGTTTTCACGGCAAAACGGTATTTGAATTTATTCCATGTGACTCTGAAGTTACATGAAAAATTAGGTTCATTATCACAAAATTTAGACTGTAGTCCTCATCTCTCTCTACCTATCTCTTTACTTTGAGAACAACAAAACCCTTCAAATGAGAGTGTTTGTGATATACAAATTTACAGTGTTGGTGTGTTTTGGGTAGCTTAGAATAATCAAATGCAGAGGGGATAAATTTGGGCAAATGGACCCCGCAAAAGATGATCCCTTGGTATGGTTTTTCAGTATAGGAAGCTCACTCTCTAAACTGGTCCACCTCTTGGTGAAGAAATTCTTAGCCTTTGACTACCCAGGAGCACTCAAAGTAATTCAAAGTCATAGTAAACAAAATGGCATTTTATGATTTACAGAACATCATCACAAAAATTATCTAATTTCCCTCCACAATAGCTTCATGAAATAGGCAGGAGAGATTGTTTCTGAGGTCGGAGAGGTCCAGTTACTAGTTCACAGTCACACAGTAAGTCACAGCAATTGATTCAGGGCCCATGCAGCTTCTCTTCTCTCTCATCCTTACTGCACGTTCATGGGAGTTGTGGACAATGTGGGCAGCAGCCCAACAAACATAGTGTGAGTCTCACTGCCAGCATCAGGGCCTTGCGGTTCAAGACTTTGCTGATCTCTCCTTTGTATTAGAGGAGGATCATCCTCCTAAAGGTGGTTGCCTCCTAAGCTCCAATCTTGTTAATAGCACAGGGACAGTGACTCAAAAAAGCACAGGCAGTTGGTCCATCCAGAGTCAATGTACAAGACAGGACTTAGATAAACTTTCTTCATATATGATGAGACTAGGTCCCCAGATGAATCTGCTCCCACTGATCAGTGACAACCCCAGGCAACACCAGGAGCATTTCAGCATGGTGCATCTTTCTCAACAGCATTTAGGAGTTCCAAGTCACATTTCTCATTAGAGTCTTTTCCCGTTCCCCAACAAGTGATTTTCTCCACACAAAAAAATTGTAAGTCTTTGCAGGACTCAGAATTTTTCTTTTTCTTTTTTTTTGGCATTTAGATTGCTTGATGGCAATCTTTTCTTTTTCATTCCAAAGTCTCTTCCAGGCTGGTGCAATTCCAGAAATAAAGTAAACATCAGTGGAAATGATATCTGACTTCTTAAACAGCAGGAACAAGGACAGTATGATGAAGTCCTGAGATGCTATCAAACCACAGCCAAGACCAAAGTGGAAACCTCACAGGGCTCTGGGATGTGGCCGTGTTTACTTCCCTGGGACCTTCACTCTGGGACAGGTGGCAAGAGCTGTGAACTTGGTTTTGAATGAAAGACATCCAGGTTTATCTGAAGGGCAAAGCTGGCAAAGTCAAAGGTCTAGAAGGCCCAGATGAGGCAGCTAGTTCCTTTGAAACAAAGTCAAAAGGCAGGCAGGTCACACCTTTTCGAGGTAGCTAATGGCTATAGCAGCATCCTGTTGTCATAGAAACAGAAAGGAATCTTAGAGATCCCCTGGTCCAAACTTCAGTTGATAGATGAAGAAAGTAAGGTACAGGGAAGGAAGGGCATGGGTCACGATGTCACATCACATTAGAAGTGGAGCCAGGGCTAGAATCCAGGTCCTCTGGCTTCGAGTGAAGTGCTGTTTTTCCACCTTGAGCACCGCTTGGTCCTCCTCCTCCACCTGGAGAAACTGCAGTGAGTGACAAGTCTTGGCAGTGTGAGCCTCCGACAGCTCTCTCCTTTGGGAGCAGCAAGGCCAGATTCAAGAGTTATAAATTGGTACCATGGACTCTGCCACAAGCTCATGGGAAAGATTCCAAAATCCTTCAATAAACACTACGATGCCGCTGGTCCTGCCCAAGGCTCTCGAGGAAATTATTTGTTCTAGGAAAGTGAGCATCGCAGAGCAGGAGGGCTTGAGGCCATGGCACTGGTGGGGAGCTGTCTGTCTTCTGCTTCCCTCCGAGATTGCTGCAGAAATGATTTTCCTCTGAAAGATGGTTGCCCTGTTTCTTCCATGGTGAATAAATGGAGCATGTCCTAAAGAGAAGGACTGACACGGACATAAGGAAGAGCAAGTAGAAGTCTGTGATGGACACGGGAGGACGCACAGTGGGGCCCAGCCTCTGGGTGGAAAGTGTATTAGTGTCTGGCACAGAGCAGGACAGAGATGAGCCAGTGAGCAGTCTGAGCATGGCTGTGACAGACACGAACAAGCAAGAGATGCGTGCTTTTGGAACAGAACTCTGACCAAGGCAGGCGCAGGGAGGATGTGTTTTGGCAGTGCATGTGAGCAGGCACAGCAAAGAAGGACTATTTGGAAACGTCTATGATTGAGATAGGACACAGTGAGCGATCCTGTTTGGAACATGAGCAAGACAGACCAGGCATAGTAAGGGTATATATTGGGGACAACAGAGACTATGAGGCAAGGGTGACTATGAGGCCAGAAAGAGGGAGTGCTAGGAAATAAAAAGATCCCTTCCAGGGGGATCTCTGGAGAAGAACCTCCCAGTGAACAAGGGGGCCATCCTGTCCCCTGCCACCTGCTGGAATCCTGGAGGAAAAGCTCGATGGGCACAGAGTGCCTGCACCAACAGATGGAATGCTGGGTGAAGAGGACACCAGGTGCAGTCATGCATGGGCAGCAGCTTAGGACCTGCCCTCTCGGAGGGATGGCTGTCTTCAGGGTCACTGCCCCAGGGGCCTAAGTGTCACTGGGCTGTGCAGCCACCAGAGGAGAACTTGCTGGGGGGTGGGACTGACTCTCCCATTGGCCACCACATTCCACTGCATCCCTAGAGAGGGGAGAAGATCACAGAACCTCAGAGCTGGAACGGACAGATAGTCTGGTGCAAGAACCCACCCACTGCAGGAAAGCCCCTTGTGCCATGCAGATAGGTGGTTGTTTAGCCCCTGCTTAGGAATCTCCACTGACCCACCAGGCCATATTGTTTTTCATCAGCTTTAGTTATTGGAAATAGCTTATTAATGTTTTGCCAAAATGAGCTTTCCTACAGCTTCTACCCAGTGGAACTACGATGCCCTCCAGGCCCACTCAAAATTCTTCTCTGCTAATTATATCCTCCAAGTTTTCTCTTCTCCAGGCTACACATTTCCATTTTCTTTAGTAGTTCATTATATTATGGTTTCCAGATGATTGCCCATAATGGTCACTGTCCTCTAAACACAATCCTTATGAAAATTATCTCTTATGGAATACAGAACCAGGAAAGAGCCCAAATCTACATAGTGAATCTGATTTATGTCACAAACTTTTCATCAATTAAGTTTACTTCTATGGATGTGATTAACATTAAATTCATTTCTGGCAATGATAATATTCTATTGGCTACGTGTTCAGTTAATTGCCAGGTTTTATCTTTTTTGATACAAATAGCTGTCAATTCCTGTGGTTCTTTACTACACTGGTGCAATTTTTATTTATGTGTATATTTATGTATTTACTCATTCACTTATTTTGCCAAAATATAGGATATTACATTTGTTTCAGTTTAATTTCATTTTATTGATTTGGTATCATTTTAGTCAATTGAGAACATTCTAAATCATAACAATTTCAACATTCAAGATAGGATTATTTAGCACTGACTCAAGTGAGACTTTAAGGCTTCTACAAGCACATAAGAAGATCAGATATTTGGAACAGGGGGACACATATACACCCGTGGCTGATTCATTTCAATGTATGGCAAAATCCACCACAATATTTTAAAGTAATTAGCCTCCGATTATATAAATAAATTCATCTTTAAAAACATGAAAAAAGAAGATCAGATAACTATTGCTACCTAGATCTTTCAGTTTAGTACCATTTGCCTTTTAAATCTTCAATTTTCAGTCAAGAGAAAAAAACTATTGATCAAACAGGGATAAACCAGGACCTGTGGTACCCCAACACAGACTAGCCTTCCAGCAAATGGGTAATCATCAGGGTGCCTGAGAATGGACCCACCCATGGAAGGCTTTGTGCAATGCCTTGCTAAAATGCCTGTCAAGCAGTAAGTCTGTCCTAATAGATAATGAAATGAGTTGACATGAATTTTTTTTTAATGAAACAACACTGACTCTTGCATACATACCATTTGAGTAATAACTGTTTTCAATTTTTGGTAAGGTCTATTTCAAGTTGTGAGGCTGCAGTTTCTGGAGTCTACTTTATTCTTTAAGAACTAGGGCAATATTTACTAATTTCCAGGCTGCTATAAAACCCTGAGTCCACAAAAGAGCACCAGTCAGAGGTCTCATCAACCAGTTCCTTTAATCCTCTGAGAAATATTAATAATACATCTTGGCTCAGAGACAGTTAAAAGCTTTGCATAAATCTCAGGCAGCAACTTTCTCCCTGTGATGCTCTCTTCTTTCCAGTTGGAAGACTATTCTTACTGAAGCAGAATATGTAAGATTTCTTCCCTAAATAATGAGAGCTAACTATTTTGGGGTTTTCTACTTGCTCTGAGCATAGCTATTGATTCATCCTTAGTTATATTTTCCTTCGTTCAGATTTTTCACATGCCATTTTCAAGCATGAGCTCCCTAGAAAAACTCAAAATGCAACCTCATGTCTTTACATACCCCTTGTATTTTCCTCTGTTTTTATTCACTGAACATATCTATTAAAAGAATGACTGAATAGAAAGGAAGAAAGAAAAGAAGGAGAGAAGGAAAGAAGAAAGGGAGAAAGGAAGGAGGGCGAGGGAGGAGACAGAGGGGAAGGAACGGTTTCTCATTTCTCACTGGCCAAATTCCCTTTGCATCATACTTTTTGTTATCATTAGCAACAATAAAAACAATCACTCATTAGGGTAGCACCTGTGCGTCAGGGCCTGGGCTAAGTGAGTTATATGCATTAATTAGTATAGTTTAAACCCATTTAACAGACAAGGAAACTGAGTTTCAGAGTTAAATAATTTGCCCAAATTTATTCAGTTAATAAGCAAATCAGACCTTAAAAATTCTGGTCAGTTTTGATTCCAAAATCTGGACCCTGAATTGTCCTGATACACTGTCACTCGTCATCTTAACAACCACTACTGCTAAGTTCAGTATTCAGGTGCTGTGTCTCCAGCATTTCCATGTCCCATTATGATGGACTCTAGGGTAAAAGGCATATGCACGTGGGTGTAAATTACATCTACTCCTCCTATCGGAGGCCTACAGTATGATGTATCTTCTTCTTTTACTGAAATTCAGTGTGACTGGGACACTAATATGGAACTCTTTCCTCTTGCCCACTAAAGGAGCATCTCTGCCAAGAGGTGCACATATTTTCTGTGATGCAGAACCAGGGAGACTAGGTGGAAAAGGGAAAAGAAACGGTGAAGTCAGGATAGCAGAGAGAGTAGAGGAAGGGGTTAAGTGAGTAAGCATAACAAAGAATGAGCAGAGGGGATGGAAGTCCGAGCGGGAAGACCTGGGATGAACAGGACCACTGAGCTGGGTGTGTGGAAGGCTCCAGAGCAGTCGCGGAGCTTGGGAGGAGGTTCCTTGAGAAGTATCTCCAAGAGGTTACACTGGTTCTCTCCCCTAATCCTTCCAGATAGTCAATTAATGATTCACACTTCTGCAGAATTGCTATTGGATGCTTGGTACCACTCCTTTTTATCCAGACAATATCAGGATAGCTCGTGTCAAAGAGAGAAAAAAGGAAAATATCCCAGCCTCCTAACTCCATGGAGAACTCACAACTAACTCCCGCTCAGCAGAAAAGGAGACCAGAGAATAGCGATGGGGTGATCTTGCGTCCTGCTCGGCCTGTGTCAGTCTCAGCTGACACTATTGTCTGAACCTCAGTTAATAGTTTAATGTCTTCTCCTTTTAAGGTCTTCGTTCAAGATACAGAATCATGGTGCAGTGTGCTGTGCCCCAAGAGATATCGTTCCCACATCTGTCCATAGAATTTTCCAAGCAAGAATACTGAGGCGGGTTGTCATTTCCTACTCCAGGGGATCTTCCCAATCCAGGGACTGAACCCACATCTCCTGCGTTGGCAGGTGGATTCTTTACCACTGAGCCACTGGGAAGCCTCATACAATGGGAACATGACTTTAACATTCAGTGAGTGCCTTTTGCTTTCAACTGCAAGGCCACCCTGTTAACTAAGCAATGCAAACAGTAAACCAGGAGACAGGAACCTGGATTCTGATGTCGTTTTAGCCTTCAGTCATGGCATGCCTCTGATGACTGAGTCCCTTTCCTGTACCTCACTTTCCTCACGCGTTAAACCAGGAGGGTAATCTATGAGATCCTTTGCAGGTTTGACATTCTGGTTCTATGAGTAGCAGAGATGGTGGGTGAGAGATACAGACCTTCTGACTGGGCACCAGCTGTGTGTGGGACTGTTCTCCAAAGCTGTGGGTATTTGAATTTGGCTTTTAATATTCTATTGTCAGTATCTGATACTTTATATTCTGTGTGAAGGGAGGAGGTTTCTCTGGAAACACAGGAAGATAATTTTGGGATTTGTATTAAAGAATCTGAAATACCTCAATTTTTGAATCTGTGAAGTCACAGTACAAAGCTGTTAAATGTATCTGGCTAAGATAGGACAGGGAGGGGCGGAGATGCCACAGCTTAAAATGCAGTGAGATCACAACTGTCTTTCCTCAAACATATGCTTGATCAGAAACATTGGCAGAGCCACTCAAAACCCCTGGTGCAAAACACCATTAAAAAAGAATCTCTGATATTTTAACAGATGAGTTTTTAGAACGCAATTTCTTATTTTAATAGTTTTACTAACATCCTCTACAATTCATGAAACATTCTCACATCATTATGTCATTCCACATATAACCTTCAACGTAACTCTGTAAGGAAGGCAGGTAGGTACAATGTAAGGGCAGGGATTGACTGATAGGTAATAGTGGATCCAGTGCTATAAATCAGGTGGCCTGCCTCCCAAATCAGGAATTCTGTCCACTGGGAAACATGGAAATCATTGTACGGTGGGAAGAGCTTTGTGATGAAGTTTTAATATGAACGGTTGATGAGACAGAGTTAAAATTACATTTGTTCCAGAAGAAGAGGGAGAAGGAGGAAAAGAAGGAAAAAGAGGAAGAGAGGAGAAAGATCACTAAGTCATCTTTCACAAAACTGTCCAGAGACTACGTGCATCAGAGTTATCTTGAATACCCACAACAAATCCAGGTTCTTAGGACCCACACACCAGACTTCTAACGACAGTGTGGGAGTAGGGAGCAGGGAGAGGGCAGAGGGGAGGAGGGGAGAGCAGAAATCTGCATTTTCAAAAGGTGCTTTCATATTACTCTTGGGCACGTGGAAGTATGATTCCCCGAGGAGGTAAATGTCCAATTGTTCTATTCACACCTGAAGCAGAGTTTAGCAACAGAAACATAGGGAAGAGAAAGGACATGTGAATAGGAAGAACTAGAGTTTGAGGCATTCAGTGATTCTTCACAAAGGATTAGAAAGAAAGCATTGAACTGCATGCACACAGTTCATTTTAGCTGGGTGGACAAGTGGTATTTGTTGGCTTTTATGACATTGATGATTAAATGAAAGATTTGGTGATGAATCATAAAAATGAGATAGCAAAAAATGTAAATGCACCAAAAATGAGTTGCATAAAGCAATATTTTTTAAGGTGTTTTTTATGTGATAAAAAAAATAATGGTTGGGTACAACTAACTGATAAAAACTATTAATAGAACTGTTTATAAACAGTGAGCACATAAACTTGTACTGAGTTATTAGTAAATTCAATGGCTCAGAAGGTGACAGTCTAGGCCAATTTCTTCATTTGTCTTTAGAGCACTATCAACCAGAACAGAATATTGATGCTAGAAGATCCAGTATTTCCCAAATATGCAGTGCTTTCCACAGATGATATACCAAACAAAGTGAAAGTGAAGTCACTCAGTCATGTCCAACTCTTTGCGACCCTGTGGACTGTAGCCCACCAGGCTTCTCTGTCCATGGGATTCTCCGGGCAAGAATACTGGAGTGGGTTGCCATTTCCTTCTCCAGGGAATCTTCCCAACCCAGGGATCAAACCCAGGTCTCCCGCATGTTACTGAACCAAGAGGCTACCAAACAAAGAGGCATAGCATTAAACAACCTGAATTGCAGTAAGGAGATTCAATACTTCTTTCACTCATTTGGCTCATTTTAAAGAAAAATACTCAGTTTGGCCCCACTCTGGCTTTAATAAGTCTCTAGCACCTAATAAAATGGAGAGTAGGGCTTTGCTCAGAGATTCTGGCAAGCAATATTGTTAAATTTTAATACTAATAAAAACTTATGCAAATAACATTAATTTGTTTTGTTTCCATTGTATTTGTTTTTTAAATCATCTTCTGTATGTGATTTTGCATTTAAGGTCATGATAGAGTTTCCAGTTTCCAGAGATCAAATTGCCAACATGCGCTGGCTCATCAAAAAAGCAAGAGAGTTCCAGAAAAAACATTTATTTCTGCTTTATTGACTATGCCAAAGCCTTTGACTGTGTGAATCACAATAAACTGTGGAAAATTTTGAAAGAGATGGGAATACCAGACCATCTGACCTGCCTCTTGAGAAACCGGTATGCAGGTCAGGAAGCAACAGTTCAAACTGGACGTGGAACAACAGACTGGTTCCAAATTGGGAAAGGAGTATGTCAAGGCTGTATATTGTCATCCTGCTTATTTAACTTATATGAGTGTACATCATGAGAAATGCTAGTCTGGAAGAAGCACAAGCTGGAATCAAGATTGCCAGGAGAAATATCAATAACCTCAGATATGCAGATGACACCACCCTTATGGCAGAAAGTGAAGAGGAACTAAAGAGCCTCTTGATGAAAGTGAAAGAGGAGAGTGAAAAAGTTAGCTTAAAGCTCAACATTCAGAAAACTAAGATCATGGCATCTGGTCCCATAACATCATGGCAAATAGATGGGGAAACAGTCAAAACCGTGGCTGACTTTATTTTTGGGGGCTCCAAAATTACTGCAGATGGTAATTGCAGCCATGAAATTAAAAGACTCTTACTCTTTGGAGGAAAAGTTATGACCAACATAGATAGCATATTAAAAAGCAGACACATTACTTTGTCCACAAAGGTCCATCTAGTCAAGGCTATGGTTTTTCCAGTAGTCATGTATGGATGTGTGTTGGACTATAAAGAAAGCTGAGCACTGAAGAATTGATGTTTTTGGATTGTGGTATTGGAGAAGACTCTTGAGAGTCCCTTGGGCTGCAAAGAGATCCAACCAGTCCATCATAAAGGAGATCAGTCCTGGGTGTTCATTGGAAGGACTGATGTTGTAGCTGAAACTCTAATACTTTGGGCACCTGATGCAAAGAGCTGACTCATTTGAAAAGACCCTGATGCTGGGTAAGATTGAGGGCAGGAGGAGAAGGGGATGACAGAGGATGAGATGGTTGGATGGTATCACCGACTCAATGGACGTGAGTTTGGGTAAACTCTGGGAGTTGGTGATGCATAGGGAGGCCTAGCATGCTGCAGTTCATGGGGTTGCAAAGAGTTGGACATGACTGAACGACTGAACTGAACTGAACTGAGAGTTTTCTTTAAAAATAGATCTATTCAAATTTCAAAAAATGTATTTAAAGATAGATAGCAAATAACATGGGCAGAATGCTGAAATGGGTAAAAACTGTGAAAATAGCAGGCAAATGACCCCCAAAAACCCTATCAGACAGATGTGAAAACCTAATTGCAGAGAGTAGTGTCTTGACAAGGACATAAAGCAATGCGCCCTCAGGGTGGAAACTCTGGGATCTTAGGCCAGCACTCTTTTTATTATTTTGTGCTGCTTGCAGAAAGGACCCCAGTTAGCTGAATTTCAGTTTGGAATGCCTATCCTTGTAGCTTGAACAAAATATATTCTAAGGGGTTCTTTAGTTCCATCACCAGTGTCAGACATGTCCATGTTTCAACATGCCAAAGTGCAAGATCAGATCAGTACACATGGCTTATTCTAATCCCAATCCACCTCTGTTTATCTATATGCACATATAGTTAAAGTCAAACCAAGTTGTTTGTGAGACTTTTTTCCATTGCCTACCATAGTTCTTGAAAGACAAATAAAAGACTAGAACTTTTAATCTTTGGGGGATCAGACTGTCTCCAATCCACCTCTGTTTATCTATACGCACATATAGTTAAAGTCAAACCAAGTTGTTTGTGAGACTTTTTTCCATTGCCTACCATAGTTCTTGAAAGACAAATAAAAGACTAGAACTTTTAATCTTTGGGGGATCAGACTGTCTGCCTGCTTCTTCTGCTAAACTATTTTGATATGAAAGAACCTAAAAATCTGCAGAAGAAAAATGTCTTAAAGGTATGGATCCATGATAAAATCAGTATAAATTTAAGTGAATGTTTATTATGTGTCAGTGATTGTGCTAGGCTACATGAGATAATCACGGATTATCTCATGTAATTTTCACAACAATCCTATCACAGAGCTTTTTTTTTTTACAGTATCTAGTTAAGTGGAATGAGGCCTAGAAACTCGCCCAAGTCAGAGGCTAGGGAGAGGTGGAGCCACAATCTGAACCAGGCAAATTCAACAGCAGCATGGCTAAATGTGCACCTTCACTCAGTAAGTACCCTCGACTCTTAGACACTGCAGGTAGGAAATGGCCTGGTTACTAGAAGCTGCCCAGGTGAGCAGAGAGTGTTTTAAATACATGAAAGTATTTAAGATCCCACAGGATAAGCTGAGACTCCAAGAAAAAGAGAAGCAGGTGGTGTGAGGGCCCAGAGGAGGAAGTGATTAGCTCAGAGATTGGGGGAGTAGGGATCAGGAAAGTTTAGAGCTCATGTTGGAACCATGCCTCAAGGAGTGAGTAGGCTTGTGCCAGGCAAGAAAGTGAGAAAGAGCATTGGGGCAGCAGAAGTAATTCAGAGGCTGGAGAATTCACTGTTTACCTAAAGAAAAATGATCAATCTTGCATGCTTATTGCATAGGGAGTTAGGTTAGGGGAGAGTTGAGGGAAATGAGTTGGAAAACCAGATTGGGTCAGGCAAGAAGGACTTTACATGCCCTTCAGTATCTGCCCACTGCAAATCACACTAGCTTGCTCAAGGTTATTCTATTACAGCTCAGTCCAATTGGCATTTACAGTTTAAAATCCCACATGCCTGAATGGCCTTAACATCCTCTTAAATGATACATGTGAAATAGCTTCTCTCTCTATGGTGATATTATACACATAGTCCCAAAAGAAAACCAGAGGCAAAAATTTTATAATTTGCAACTCTGCCAATGTCTTGCCTTGGGTAATAGTAAGTTACCCCTTACTGGGAGGAGAAATAGACAACTACCTACCAGAAAAGTTACAGAAGAGATCACTGCACTGGTTGGGATATTTGACCATATTGCTTCTGAAGCCCAGCCCATGTCTAAGAACCAAATGTCCTCCATTATTTCAAGAGTTTTCAATTAACTAGCAAGGAGCATAGCTTAGTGATTAACAGCAAGAGTCTGAAATCAGATGAATATCTGTTAGAATCCTGGCCCACCACTTGCCAACTATAGGATAGTAGCCAAGTAATTTAACCTCTCAGAGTCTCAATTTTCCCATCAGTAAAATGGGGGTAATAATACTTGCTCCATGGGTTATATTAAGAATTCCATGAGATGACACGTAATGCACTTAGCTTAATCCCTGGAAAATAAAACCAACACTCAGTAAATGGCCGATGCTAAGATAATGATAATAAAGATGGTGATGTCTGGACCAGGAACCAAAGTATTCATAGTTGGTATACATGACAATCATACACACACACACACACACACACACACACACACACACATCTTCCCCCATAGTCAGAAACTCAAAGCAGGCAAAGCCAATTCACAAATAGAAGAAAAATTCCATTGTAACAGCGAGCAAAGGAAATAAAAGTCTGAGAAGAATAAAAGGAACATGAGTAGGCAACAAATATGTTTGTTTGTCAGGTTTATCAAAATACAGATTCACCCATTTCTTAGAGAATAAAAACCTCTCCAAGAATAATTCTAACTGTGAAATGTTTCGAAGAATCTTATAAAAAATGAGGATGAGAAAATAATTCGGAAATCATCTTGTGGAAAGCAGGTTCTTGGCTCTTTGGTTGAACATGACCTGGAGCACACTCAGATGTCTGTTTACATAACCAGAAGCCGTCCACTGGGTTTCTTCACCTAAAGGTTAGGGGTGATTTCATAGCACTTCTTGGAGGACAGAAGCTAGAACTTTCTGCCTCACTTCCTTCCCCACAATTCCCCTTTCCTTGCAGCTGAAGTCATTTTCCTTCTCCTTCTGAATTTCTTGCTCAGGAACTATCCTACACCTTATGAAAAGGATATTATGTGATTTTTGACCCCAAACCATTTCCCTGAGACCCAGTTCTGACAACGAACCAGTGTTTCAGAAATAGGAGCCTCGTCTTCCCAACTTAGAGTTCCTGCTTTTTTTCTCCTACTAAGATGATGATTATGAGAACACAATTCATCAATAACTTACTTATTCCAGGCTCCATCTGTATAATATCTCACATCAGCCTCATAATAATGTTATGAGGCAAGAATCATCTTCACTCCCACTTTTGCATAGAAAGAAATGGGGGCACCAACAGATCAAGGAACTTGCCCAGGATCACACAGCTTCAAAGTGGCAGGACCTGAATTCAGACAGGCTCATCAAATGCCAAGTCCTAATCTTTTTTTTTAAATATATATTTATTTATTTTAATTGAAAACTGGAAATAGAATTGCCTTATGACCCAGCAATCCCACTGCTGGGCATACACACCGAGGAAACCAGAATTGAAAGAGACACGTGTACCCCGATGTTCATCGCAGCACTGTTTATAATAGCCAGGACATGGAAGCAACCTAGATGCCCATCAGCAGATGAATGGACAAGTCCTATTCTTTTAGCCACAATACCAAACTGCTTCACCAGTGTTCTGATTTCCTCTGGATTGGGATCCTGCCGTATTACTTTCAGACCAGTGAAGTCCGAACAGTCTTAACTGTTCACATGTAAAAAGGAAGAACATGAAAACCAGGACGAGGGGATGTTTCTTGAATCTCAATCCTTCTCCTTAAAAATCTTTATCAGCAATTCCTTTCATATCTAAGCCGCAAACAATAGGCATTTATCTTGATGGGTGGATATGACATTTTTCTTAGATAGAATCTCAGTCATAAAAATCAGCTGCTTACCACTGAGCATCTGCAGAGGCTGGGAATGGGTTCCTTCCTTGCACGCATGCATGCTCAGTGGCTTCAGGTGTGTCTAACTGTGTGCGACCCTATGGATTCCTACTCCCCGCCAAGCTCCTCTGTCCATGGGATTCTCCAGGCAAGAATACTGGAGTGGGTTGCTGTGCCCTTCTCCAGGGGATCTTCCCAACCCAGGGACTGAAGCTGCCTCTCCTCCACTGTAGGTGGATTCTTTACCATTGAGCCACCAGGGAAGCCCAGATTCCTTCCTCAGGTACATCTAAATTTCCTACCAGCCAGAAGAATCATAAAAGAAAAGAGAACTGACAGCATCACTCTGGCACAGCTATTCCCACAAGTAACCTTTCCAGAAGGCCTCCAGCTTCAACCAAAGAAAATACTATGCTGGCTGAAGAAGGTTTGCTCTCTCTTGTGTTTAACTGCACTGTGGGAGGATTTTGCGGATCTGTAACTCACACAATCACAAATGAAGGGTCTGGGAACATCTCCTTTGACCTCCCACCCCTTCCTTGGCCAAGCTGACTGACGATCAATCAATGCTTCCAGTGACTGGTGATCATCCAATTTTATCCTTCTACTTTATTAGGAACATCTTAGTAAGCAGTCCATTCCATTTTGTGTTGAAATATGTATCCTTAAAACTCCAATCCTTTATAACTACCTCTTTTCTTTGCTGTTGTTGTTTAGTTGCTAAGTTGTGTCCAACTCTTTATGATCCCATGGACTGAAGCCTGANCAGCCCTGGGATTTCTTTGGAAGGAATGAAGCTAAAGCTGAAACTCCAGTACTTTGGTCACCTCATGTGAAGAGTTGACTCATTGGAAAAGACTGATGCTGGGAGGGATTGGGGGCAGGAGGAGAAGGGGACGACAGAGGATGAGCTGGCTGGATGGCATCATCAACTCAATGAATATGAGTTTGAGCAAACTTTAGGAGATAGTAAAGGGCAGGGAAGCCTGCATGCTGTGGTCCATAGGGTCACAAAGAGTTGGACACAACTTAGCAACTGAACAACAATAAAATTCATGTATGATGTTTAACACATACATTTTGGTATCAATTATATCAGTAATTAGTTCATACCCGAAATATAAATACCAATATAATCTTTATTCAACGTTGCTCTGAAGAGAGGCATGTTAGTCACAAACTTTCAATTCTTGCTAAATTAATCTCCTATAAACTTGTTTCCTGTTTCAAGATATTAAAGCTTTACCAAGTGAAAGACCAAGAAGAAGAAAAAATAACCTTCAAAATAATTTAGTTTATCATTTTCTATAAACTTCTACTAGGAAATGAAGTTTGTGACTTTAAGCCTTCTAAAATTTTAGTAGTATTTACTCTAAGTTAAACTGACACACTAGGCAGTTCTACTTTTTGCCCTAAGAGCAGTATTGTCCACTTAATTCCAGCCTATAAGTAANTTCAAAATAATTTAGTTTATCATTTTCTATAAACTTCTACTAGGAAATGAAGTTTGTGACTTTAAGCCTTCTAAAATTTTAGTAGTATTTACTCTAAGTTAAACTGACACACTAGGCAGTTCTACTTTTTGCCCTAAGAGCAGTATTGTCCACTTAATTCCAGCCTATAAGTAACAGTTCAGAGAAGGCGATGGCACCCCACTCCAGTACTCTTGCCTGGAAAATCCCATGGATGGAGGAGCCTGGTAGGCTGCAGTCCATGGAGTCGCTGAGAGTTGGACACAACTCTGTGACTTCACTTTCACTTTTCACTTTCATGCACTGGAGAAGGAAATGACAGCCCACTCCAGTGTTCTTGCCTGGAGAATCCCAGGGACGGGCAAGCCTGGTGGGCTGCCGTCTATGGTGTAGCAGAGTCGGACACGACTGAAGTGACTTAGCAGCAAGTAACAGTTCCACTTATTAGAACTATGAGGATTTAGTAAGAACTGATATATTTCCCACTGCTAAAATGTATATTTTTTAAGCTAGATTGTCAGTTATAAAGACTTTCATTTTATTGGGTCTTACTGGTAAAATTACATTATTTCTTGCATCAGAATCACTGGATCTTCTATGAAGTTAGCCTTTTATTCACTTACCTAAATTTTTAAAATAATGAGGCTTGATACTAGAAACCAATGTAAATGAATATTCTACTATTTCTATACCTATTTATTATGAGAAAATAAGGATACTGTTTGATTGATTATACCTTCTCTAATCTCAAATAAAAGTGAATAGTTTAATACGTTATTCTTGTATAGTGTTTTTACCAACAGTAGAACATTTGAAATATACTCAAATTACTTGAAACAATCATGTAACGTAAGGATTATTATCCCCGTTTTTATAGCTAAAGGAACTAAATGTAAACAAATAGTTAAATTGCTACCTGTAACATTTTCTTACACCAAGTGGAATGCTTTTTCCACTATGCTACAGATTTTATAGTTAATGAGAATTCAACTAGGTATTATAGATATTGTCATTTTAGAAGCATTAAAACTTATATACTAAATTTCTTTTACTAAATTTCTTACACTAAATTGAGCAACTTCTTATACTAAATTTACCTCCTTGTGCTAGGCATTTAAAAAAAACACAATTTTTCTTTTCTAGAAGAGGATCTTTGGAGTCTATAACAAGCAGGTAGAAATGAACAGTTTATACACTTAGGTTAATAAAGTTCTTATTACTAATCTTGAAGAGCAATTAGTAGCCCACCTTTAAAGAGTTGGATAAATCTAAGCTCTTAGTCCCTGCCGACTGACGGCAGTTGTTTGTTTTCTGGGAATGAAGAACAAGCGGAACACAAAATATTTGTAAAAGGTCAAATAAGACAAATTGTCATTTATTTACTAACCTTTTTTTTGGACAACAGAAAAAATGTGAACGGTATTGGCCTTTGTTTGGAGAAGACCCTATAACATTTGCACCATTTAAAATTTCTTGTGTAAGTACCTATTTTCATATACATTATTTAATCAGGTAGTGGGTATGTCAGACTGATGAGTAGTTAAATTATAATATGTGTTGAATCTTATGGGTTATATAAGCCAAGCACTTAGTGTTTTCGTGTGAATCTATACTTAATTATAATAAATATTAATAATGCTTGTTTTATACTGCTTTTTAAAATTTGAGTATAATTGTTTTACAATATTGTGTTGCATAGTGCTTATAAATTAAAGAACTTTAAGAATGACTTTTCATAAATGTATAATTTCCTTATTATGTTGATTCTGCCTTAGTCTTTGCATGTAAGTTGATGATAAGTGTTACATATCTAAGAATAAACAAATAACTATGCTCTTATTCAACTAATGGTAAAGATCTTTGATGACAAAGCATAATTTATGATGTTAATCTTTCATAACTATGTTATTCTTCCCAGAATTATTATAATTATATACAAAGATAGGTTTGAGAACCTTCATCCTAAAACTAGAGATTGACCCTTTATGACAGAAAAATTGACATGAAGCTTAAAATAGATACCTATTTGATGAGCTTTGAAAACATTAAATTCAAGTTCTAAAACTAAAAAAGCACAAATCTGAGAAGATGAATTAAAAAATAAAAACAATGAGGGGATAAAGAAACAATGAGCTTCAGAATAGAACCAACACTTTGCTTTGGATTACACATGATGGTTTTTTTAATAATCACTTAAATAAAATAATTTCCCTATATTAATCAGGGTTTTCCAGAGAAACAGAAGCAGTAGAATGTGTATATATAGAAAAGAGATTCCTCAGAATTGACTCACGTGACTGTGGAAGCTGGCAAGTCCAAAATCTGCAGTCAGGGTGGGCAAGGGGAGCTGATGCTTCGGTTTCAGGCTGAAGACCCACAGCCTGGAGACCGAGAGCCAATACTGCAATTCTAATCTGAAGGTGGGAAGGCTGAGACCCAGACAAATTAACATTTCAGCTCCAGCCCAAAGATAGTCAGCTGTAGAACCAGGAAGAGCCAGTGTTGAAAGCAGTCTCCTGGAGAATTCTCTCTTACTTGGAGGAGTCTGATCCTTTTGTTCTATTCATGGGTTAACTGACTGGATGAAGGCCAGCCACTGTACTCAAAATCCACTGATTTAAATGTTCATTTCACCCCTAAACTCCCTCACAGGAACACGAAGAATAACGTATGACCAAGAATCAGAGCGCACTGTGGCCAAGCCAAATTGACACATAAGATTGACCATTACGTTACCCATCTCAAAACTGTTTATTTCATTTTCCATGGTTAAATGAAATATAATTTCTGTGATCTTACTCGTCATTGTTGTATTCAAGAAGTCCTTAATTTTATGACTTATTTGTATTTAGGACTTCTGAATTCCTCTGATGCTACCAGGAATTTGGTGCTTTCTAGGTTGATTAAGATAAGGAGTCAAACTATGTTCCACAGTCTCCTTTATAATGCAGTGTGATTGTTAGAATGTTAACTTTAACTCATAATTATAACAGCCTGCATTTAATGTATAGTCAGTTCTCTAAAGTCCTGGTTATAATTAACTGTGGATTAAATATTTAAAAAATTAAAATCCTACTGCATTTCATATTATTTGCAATGAGTAAAAAACAGTATATAACCATATTGTACTTCTGTGATGGAACACTACCTAACCCCACCCCTACCCCACCCCCATCACCAGTTTAGAGAATATTCTATAATATTAAGTACCTGGACAGTTCAGGAAACCTAGTTCTGTGCAATGTGGTTATGTTGAAAATTTGTAAATTTAAATGTACTAACTGTAATGAATATCACAGTTTAGGTGACAGCATATAGTGATTAATGGTCAACAACAAAACAATTTTTTAACAGGCAGGAATTAGGAATAGTAAATAATTTATCATAATCAATAGAGAAAAGTAGGAAATAATTTGAAATTTGGGAAAAGATGAATTGATTTGAGGATTGGTTTTTCAATTGCACTAAAGAGTAATTTTTAAAAGTGCTGTTAATAAGTTTGATTTGATCAATAAGAGCTGGTTTGATTTGTCAGTGATGATTGCTGAAGAAGAAAAATTTTTCTTTCAAGATTTCAAAATGGAAAGTAATTTGTATGTCATGTGATTGTTTCAGAGAACTCAGGATTTGTTATCACTGTTGTAAAACATAAATCAAATGTATGAATAGAAAGCAAGGTAGTGGAAATAACCATAGTAAGTGATTTGACTCGACTTGGCAATCACAGTGTTTAAGACAGAGTATTAGAAGCTCTCTTGATTTGGGGATGGGAAAGAGGATAGAGTGTTGGTAAAGGGTGAGGGCCTGGCTAGCAGGGGCTCAGAAGCATGTTGCTGCTTATAACCACTTCGATCAGCACTGTCCATGGGTCAGTCTAGCCCACTGCCTGTTTTGTGAGTGAAATTCTATTGGTGTACAGCCTTACCCACTAATTTACATATTTGTCTATCAGCACAACAGAGACTTTATGGCCTACAAAGTCAAAAATATTTATCTCACCTTTTATAGGTGAGCAAACGTTGTCTTGGACCAATGTTTTCATTTATTCTCTGTTTTAATAACATACTTCCTCCCTAATGTTATTTGAAAAGTTCAAAATAAATTATTATGGTTTATAACATTAAAGCCAGAATAATGTTGATTTTTTAAAATTAATAAAGCAGCATATCTGTTGCTTTTGACAACCTATCTGTAGTTTTAGTTTAAAAAGGCAAAAATAATAGTTTACTTAGTGAAAAATTGATGAAGAGGCTTCATTCTAATACACTGACAAATAGCAGTAAGAGATAAAGTGACTATGTTGTCATCGACCAAAATAATAATTTGGGATTTTCTGAATGCCTCCTTTTCCTTACCCATTTGGCATGCATTTAACTCAGAGTTTGAGTGTTAGGTAGAGAAAAATCAAGCTTAATAGATTGAAGCTTAATGATTGAAGATGTTTGTAGCATTTAGGAGTAACATTTTGTTTGTTGGTGTTATTTCTGTTACATGATTCTGGTGATGGTTGTCACCTTGGAAGTATTTTGTTGGATGATCCACTCCTAGCTAAGTAATTGGTTGACAGATACTTCTGTTTAAAAACAAACTTCTAAATAAAACTTAAATGAACAAATTGATGACTTTTAGAATGGTTGTTTTTATAATTATTAGACGTACCTAGAATTTTAATGGTAATTTCATGTTGTAAACTTTTCAGAAGTTATTGTTTTGGCATGTAAATATTTTTGTGTTAATGTTCTCACTGACTCACAAGTGTTTCTCTTTATTTAGGAAGCTGAACAAGCAAGAACAGACTACTTCATTAGGACACTCTTACTTGAATTTCAAAATGTAAGTAATTTCCATTTAGAGACAGTTTCTAAGAATATGTATCCTAAAGAGACATTATATGTAAACAGTATACTATCTTATCTTACATAGTTAAGGAGATGTATTGTTTTTTTCTAGTTGTTGTTGTTATGTAGTGTAACAAAGAAGAAAATCAGATAGGATATTTTATTATCTTAAGCCTTATATTTATCAATTAAAGTAATATAAACTTTAACTCACTTAGAATCTTTCCCTAAATTAAATTTACACTATGGAATAGTTGGTTTCTTTGCTGTAGGTATTTTTCCTCTATTGAAATAAACAAAATATGTTATTATTTACATAGTTATTACCCACTTTTACTAGTTTACAATGTTTTAGAAAGCAACAAACCACTATTAAAGCTAGTCTTCAGACTTCGTGGTGGTCCAGTGGTTAAGAATCTGCCAGTGCAAGGGATCCCTGGTCCCAGAAGATCCCACGTGCCTTGAGGAAACTAAGCCCATGTGTCACAACTACTGAGCCTGCTTGTCTAGAGCCTGTGCTCTGCAACAAGAGAAGCTACCACGATGAGAAGCTGTTGAAGCACAATGAAGAGTAGCCCCCATTCACCACAACTAGAGAATGCCTGTGTGCAGCAATGAAGACATAGTGCATTCAAAAAAAAAAAATTAAAAAAAAAAAGCTAAGTCTTCATTTATATATATCTTGTTTTCATTTGAGGCCTGTGACTTCAATAGAACTATATAAAATGAAATTTTTTCAGAAAGGAATAAAAAGTCTGACAGATATGAGAAAATGCCCATCAATTCTTCCTCAGTCTTAAATTTGAATCACTTTAAAGTAAATAAGCTTGGCCATAAAGCTTACCATTTCTTCTCCAACCAGTGCATTTATAAACATAATTCCTTAATTCCTTCCTGATAATAAGTAGACATGGTTCCAGTAGTTGTAGCAACCCCTGACCCGACTAATCATTTCCCTTTAGTTGACTCAATTATTATCACTTTGGTTGCTATTTTTTAATCTGTACTAATAATGATAGGTACTTTATGGAATTTCAGTAGTATACCAGGCATTTCTGTCCTCCTAACTTATATAGTGGTAGATACCGTTTTCTCCATTGCCCACTGATGAAGATAGTCTTTGAGAAGTTAGGTAACTCACTTAAAGTTACTCAGTAAATGACAGAAGTAGAATTTAAATAGAATTTTGCCTGAATGCCAAGCAGTGCTTTTTCTGCTTAACACCTAGAATAGCCATTCTTCAGGTTCTTAAAAATTATTGAAGTTTCCAAAGAGCTCTTGTTTATGTGGGTTATATCTTTTAGTATTTACTATATTTGAAATTAAAACTGAGTTTTTTTTTTTAAATACACAAGCAGACATTCCATTAGCTCTCAAAGTGATGACATCATCCTTAAGTCTCATAGCCTTGAGAAGACTGCTGTACACTGATGAAAGAATGAGAGTGGAAATGGCAAATAACACCTTAGTATTATTAAAATAGCATGAAAGCTATTTCACAAACCCCTTGAAAGGGTAGGGAAATGGATGGCATCCTGCACCATAATTTGAGTAGGTTTGGGTTCGGAAATTTTCATTTCTAATTTTTTTTTTTCATTTAAATAGTCTACTAGCCTTCTGACTGTAATAGATTCTAAAACAATGCTTATGGTATATTGCTCATCCATTTACTACTGTAGATTAACTATATAGTATACTGGTTAAAGTGCAGGTTTTGGAAGTAAGACTGCCTGCTTTCAGATCCCATACTGTCATTTGCTGTGAAACATTATGCAAGTTATTCTTTCTGTCTCAATTTCCTTACCTATAAAATTAGGATAGTACTAACAGTACCTTCCCCGTTGTATTACATGGGGGATTAAGAAAAGGTGTGTAGGCTATCATTTTTTTTAACAAAGTGCTGAATATGACATACATATCTTAGAAATGGCAGCAAAGTGAGATGTGCAGCTTTTCAGTGTGGTTTAAAATTTGTAACTGTATTTTCATATGGTTGAATTTCTGTTATTCTTGAAGGAATCTCGTAGGCTATATCAGTTTCATTACGTGAACTGGCCAGACCATGATGTTCCTTCATCATTTGATTCTATTCTGGACATGATAAGCTTAATGAGGAAATACCAGGAACATGAAGATGTGCCTATTTGTATTCATTGCAGGTACAAAAAATTTTTCTAAATATTTAATTAAATATTTTTCAGTATAGATGGCATTATAATGTGGGTAATGTATAGCATTTTGAAACATAAGTTTGGAATTTCATTCAGTTCAGTTCAGTCACTCAGTTGTGTCCGACTCTGCGACCCCATGAATCGTAGCATGCTAGGCCTCCCTGTCCATTACCAACTCCTGGAGTTAAATTGGTCATTATATGGGTTTTTAAATAGTAAAAGTGAGGCAGTTTTCCTTCTCTTAATTTTTTATTTTACATTAGATCCTTCCAAAAGACTTAAAATCATAGTACTTATTTCATAAAATAGCAATTTATTTTTTAAGTGACTTATACCTGTATTCACATTTGTTATAAAAAGTAAATGAAATTTTTCAGACTCAGAGGTTAATTAACTCAGGTTAAATCAAAAGTTAAAAGATATTAGTGGAGTTATATTTAAAATGGATAGCCAACAGGGGCCTACTCTGTAGCACAGGGAACTCTGCTCAATGTTATGTGGCAGCCTGGATGGGAGGGGAGTTTGGGGAAGAATGGATGGTTGAGTCTCTTTGCTTTCCACCTGAAATTGTCACCTTATTGTTAATTGACTCGAATATAAAAAATTAAAAGTTAGAAAAAGACATTAGTAGTGATGGAGCACCAAAGATAATTTTCTTAGCCAGTTGGTAGGATTGTGATACCTGTATTAGTGAAGTGGAAAGGGCTGCTTTTTCTTTATGAACCATAAAGGTGACCTGCTGATGTAGACGTGGGAATCAGTTAGCAACCTGCTTAATTAAAATGATTTTTCTTTAGTTTGTCTGTAATTAGTTGAGTCTAAGTAGTTAAATGGTTAAAAAGAGAAGGGTCTGTTTAATTGTAGAATTATAAGATAAATTGCTTTGGCTTGACTTCTTTACAGGTTAACTGAAATTATTTCCTGTTGTATTCATACTGTCCAGCAAGTGTATATAGGCCATAAACCCAATTTGATGTTAAGATTTTCTTTTAAAAAGTTGATTATTTAATATTTTTGAACAACCAAAATATTATGTTAACTGTAGTGTTTCATTGATACAGTTGTCTCTGTCTTTGTAATATCACACTTTTAACTTCCAAGTTTTACATATATATCATTTAGCTCTAGTAACTCTTAACACTAAAATTTTAGAAATGTTTTGATATGTGGAATTGACAAATAAATCAGTGGTTTAAAATTAATATTATTGATGTCTATTGGTAAGAGCTTTTTAGAAAACCATGCTAAATTGCTTAAAATGTACCGTATCATGAATTCTTTGATTACATGATATTTCTAAAAGTTTCAAAATACATATTAAAGTGCTGCCCCAATTTTTTTCTGCCTAAAATTATTAAAGATGTCAGTAACATCTTTATTTACTCATAGTGATTTCCAGTCCTTGGGTGCATTTGCCTCCCTCTAGCTGGAAAGTCCCATGGACAGAGGAGCCTGGTAGGCTGCAGTCCATGGGATCGCAAAGAATCAGACATGACTAAGCAACTTCACTTTGACTTTTCACTTTCATGCGTTGGAGAAGGGAATGGCAACCCACTCCAGTGTTCTTGCCTGGAGAATCCCAGGGACGGGGGAGCCTGGTAGGCTGCCGTCTCTGGGGTTGCACAGCAACTTAGCAGCAGTAGCAGGAGCTGCTAAAAACCATTTACTTTACTTTTGTCATGTTTTAAAATAACTAACTTTGATATTTTACTTTACATTCTTTAGGTTCTGTTCTTCAGGAGATTAGAAAGCATTAGTGGCCTTTCTTTCTATAGTGTAATCACTGCTTATATTCAAACCAGTTTCTAGGGCTTGTTAATCTTCATCTTCCCTGTACTTTTTGCGGATTGAAATGATGTAGATTTCTTCCTCTACCAGAGCTATCTAGAACATAGTATAAATTTATCTCTGCAAGGTGTTTTGTTAGCTAGACAAGGTTTCATGAGGTAGTCAGACTTTCAAAGTCAAGGTTTCTAGGTATTACTCTTGTAAGTTCCTTAAAGGAAAACAATATATAAATCATAATGTTAAGGATGTTTGCCCTGCACACATCTTAAGTTGTAGTTTACTTACTAAATAAGTAGAATTTTATCAGCTTCCTTAAATGATTTTTTGCTTCTGAGTATTAATATATCCATCCACGTTTATCTTATAGTTCTTTTACTACAAAAATCAAATTGTTTTTTCAAATTTTATATCCATAGTGCAGGCTGTGGAAGAACAGGTGCCATTTGTGCCATAGATTATACATGGAATTTACTAAAAGCTGGGGTAAGAATAATTTTTATATAGCGTTATATCTAATTCATCTGTTAACGATTTTTAAACTTATGACTAATTGCAGTAAATTATACCATACATTTTGTTATACATATTACTACTTTTTTAGAAGTAGCTTTGCTATGTAAGAGATGAAGGCAGTGAAAGGTATAAATGATGCATATTAGAGTGAGGTAATACACTGGGCAGCAAAATAAACATATTGTCACTCATTTATTTTGGATGAATTTATACCTACATTTGATATGTATGCTCTGCATTGACTTTTTCAAATACTGCATCCCTGTTGCCTTTTATATTTATCTATGTATAAATATAATCAATTCAGTGAATATTTATGTCTGACTGGAAACATTATATAGTATAGTGGTTAAGAATGCTGACTGGAGCTAGACCTCCCAGGTTAAAATTCTTGGCTCTGTCATTTACTAGTTGTGGGATCTTGGTCGAATTACTTTATCTCATTGTACCATAATCTCTTTATTTCAAATTGGGAATCATAACGTTAATAATTGAAGAATCAAGTAAGTTTTTCAGAAACTTGTAAAGTTCATCACTACTGTATGTGGCAGGTAGCAAGTGTTCCATTTACTGTTAGTTTTTATTATAATCCTTGTTATTATTGTTGCTACTACTTTTGTTTCCAAGAAATTGGTTTTGATACCATGGAGGATATAAAGAAATAGCCTTCATTATGGATTTAAAAAGCATAAATCTTATTATATGTAGATTTGGCTTATTTGCTGGTTCTATAATACATGCATTTTCTATGAATTAGGAAGAAGTTTTATTCTTCATAGCTTTATAGTTTCTATGAATATGTCAATCTGTCATATAAAATATGAACAATAAAATATTTGTTTTCTTTTCCTTCTTCCTTTTATTCATTTTCCTTTTTTTTTACTCTGCCTTTTCATTTTGTACTTTTGCATGAGGAATATTTAAATTTTCAATAGTTTTTCAAAAAGCCTGATGTTAAATTTTATTTTTATATTCTCCCATTCTAATCATTTCCATATGAAATGATTCTAATCATACTCATATGAAATGAACAAAATTTAAGTGGCTTTATAACACATTTTAACATTAAAATCGGGGTGGGAAGCATTTGGATGAATACAAGCAGGCAAACATCTTGTCATTTCAGAAGGGTTGTGTATCTTGAATATCTTGATTGAGTTTGACATAACAAATATAATCTTAAGCCTTAGGTTAGGAATTGATATAAAAATATTTTGATATATGTCAAGACTCCTAAGCAGTGAAACTAGAAATCATGTTTTAACTTTTCTACCTTCTTTATCTCTCCAAAATATTCTTGCTGATGACCAAGTTCTAATAATTCTGCCTCAGCAATATGTCTCAAATCTGTTTCTACTTTTCTTTCTTTCTTTTTTTTTTTGGAATGCTTCAGTAAACCTCCACCAGTTTCTCCCCTTTTCACTCTGTTATTTTCCCTGCTACAGAAGTTACCCAGATATCCAATCTGCTCATGTCTATATTTCTGCTCATGTCTACAATTGCCTATTGTACTAGTTAAAATACCAGGTGTAGAAACTAATTCTGTAGGATTCATAATCAGTCTCCAGAGATGTAACTGTCTTAACTGGTCCTTATAGAGACAGCCAAGAAAACAATAGCCTATAGAATGAATTCAAGCTCTTTATCATGTTTGTATTCTCATGCCAAGTAGACTTATTTTTTCTCTTTTGAATAGCTCTCCTTCTTTCAGTCTTTTAGTCAGTTTTGTCTACATCAAACCTCTCTATTCCCCAAATAGATTATACATTCTATGTGCCATGTTTGTGTATATTTCTTTCATTTTTCACTCACATACCAATCAGAGTTGGTCACAGCATATTTACTCCAACTGTACTGCAACCATACGATGGCTGGACATTTACCTGTCTCCGTATCTGGCTCACTAACTTGACTGCTGAGAGTCAAGATGAGTTCTTGGCGCTTGACAGTCACTGATACATGATAGGTAGTGCTTAATAAATGTTTTCAGTTATCCAGCTATATATACTGTCTGTATGAAAAGTTGAACACTGTTACAGTGTTTTTCTGAATGGTTGTCCAGAGTTCATGTATTAAATTCTTTGTTTTAGAAAATACCAGAAGAATTTAATGTTTTTAACTTAATACAAGAAATGAGAACACAGAGGCATTCTGCAGTACAAACTAAGGTATGTTTTTCTGTTTCACTTTATGAAGTGTATTTTTATAATTGCCTTCATTTTTTAATGTCTTTTCCCTTATCATTTCATCTCCTTAATAGGAGCAATATGAGCTTGTTCATAGAGCTATCGCCCAACTGTTTGAAAAACAACTACAACTATATGAAATTCATGGCACCCAGAAAATTACCGATGGAGTGGTAGGTGTTAATTGCATATTAATTTTAGAAAATTTACTTTTTACCAAGATGTGATATTTAGCTTTTTAATTTTCATCTTGTGTTTTATCTAATAATAAATATCTGTTAGTTATTAGTTTTGTTATTTTTTAATTCCTTTTCTTCCTATTTCAGTCTCTACTGTGATAAATAATTTAATGACTCTAAAAAAAGTTAAAGAATATTCTAAATAAAATATATTTATGGATTTAGATCTTAAAAATTATATAATTCAATATTTCAAGTATAGATTACTTTTAACAAATTAACTGTATTTTTGTTTCCCCTTCCATCCAACCAAAGTAGTTCTAAGTTGATTCTACATGAATTTTATTTTTGGTCATCATGATATACAGTTTTGTCATTACTTTGTATGTGCTTTTTAATTAAGTAGAATTATAGGACCACGATTATGTCCCTTTGGGGCTTTAGTTCTTTGTCATTTTAGTGTTAAAAGTTTTATTGGCTATTTTATTGACAAATGTACTGTTTTCTCAGTGCTCTCTTTCTGCCTTTTTAAAAAGTACTCTTCTTACTTCCTCTATATAATCATTCTATCCTTGAAGGTATTGGGCTATTTTTTGGAGTTTTTTTGGATAAATTTCTTTGCATCTTTATTATTGAACCTAAGTTAACTGTCCAGTTTAGCTCCAATAACTTAAGTAAAATGAAGATATTAGTGGCAATATTTATAACCTTTTAATTTTAATATTTAAAATTAATTTTTAATTTTTATAACCTTATAACCATTTAATTTTTTCCCCTTTTATGTGGTTTTGGCAATTTCCGAGACTATTTGTTTGAAATATCTTGGTGTTATAAATGAGAGATTAGTTAACCAAATGCTTATTACCTCAGTGTGTTAAGTAATATGATATTGACCCACAGATTTGGGGGATAGTGTATTTCCTTTATTAAACGTGACAGTTTCAGATTTTTAAGATTCATATATGTGATCTCATTCTTATTTCCTTCATCAACCAAGGAATCATTGTGCAACTATGCCTCATGTATTATCACATCTGTTTTCTCTTTAGTTTAATTAAAGCCTGTTATAGCCTGTGCTCAACATAGCCAAGTATTTTATAATATAGAGTAGAATGTCTGTATATTACAGTGTATAATTTTACCTAACTTGAGACTCCTTTAAATTTACAAAAATGAAGTAGGCTACATTTTTCTTTACACTTTATTTCAAAAATATTTTTGTTTTTTTCTGTAAATGCAATATTGATTTCAAAGTTAAAGTTTTTGTGTTTCAGAATTACACCACTTCTTTATTCCTAGAAACAAAAATATGTTTAATGTATGGAAATTATTTACATTAATTTTTGCTGAGATATACTTAACATGTAACATTACTTTCAGGTGTACACCATTGTGATTCAACATTTGCATATGTTGTGAGATTATCACTATAATAAGTCTAGTTAATATCCATCATCATACATAGTTAACAGAATTTTTTTCTTGTGGTTAAGAACTATTAATATGTATTCTCTTATGTGCTAAGTCATTTTAGTCGTGTCTGACTCTGTGACCCTTTGGATTGTAGCCTGCCAGGCTCCTCTATCCATGGGATTCTCCAGGCAAGAATACTGGAGTGGCTTGCCATGCCCTTCTCCAGAGGATCTTTCTGTCCCAGGGACTGAACCCATGTCTCTTATATCTCTTGCACTGGCAGGCAGATACTTCACTGCTGGTACAACCTGGGAAGCCCATTTACTCTTAGGAACCTTCAAATATAAAATACAGTATTATTAATTATAGTCACCAAACTATATATTATATCCCATGACAAAGTGGAAATTTGCAAATTTTGACCCTGTTTCACTCACTTTGGGTCTACCACTGATACTACCTCTTTCAAGCACCAATCTGTTTTCTGTATCTTTGGATTTGGTTTTTTGTTTTCTTTTTCCACATATGAGATCATACGATATTTGTCTTTTCTCTGGCTTAATTCACTTGGTATAATGCCCTCAAGTTCCATTCATGTTGTTGCAAATGGCACGATTTCATTTTTTTTTTAAGACCAAATAATATTCCATTTGTGTGTGTGTGTATCTTCAACTTAATGTTTTGTTTTCTTCAGATAAATATACGGAAGTAGAATTGCTGGATCATATGGTAGTTCTATTCTTAATTTTTTGAGGAACCTCTGTGCTGTTTAATATAATGGCTGCATCAGTTTGCATTCTCACCAACAATACACAAAGGTTCTCTTTTGTTTTTTCCTTGTCTTTTTGATAATTAACATTTTGACAGGTATGAGGTCTTAGTATGGTTTGATTTTCATCTTCCCCTTTTCACATACCTGTTGGCCATCATCGTGTCTTCTTTGGAAAAAATATCTTTCAAATCTTCTCCCATTTTTTAATTGACTTGTTTGTGGGTGTTTTTTTTTTTTTTTT
>SJYA01001296.1:3576520-3619189 GCA_006410615.1 Neotragus moschatus | reverse complement strand
TTTTTTATTTGATTTTTTTTGGTGTTTTTTTTTTTTTTTTTTTTTTTTGCTACAGTGTTATGTGAGTTCCTTAAATTTTTTTAGGCAATAACCCCTCATCAGATACATGGTTTGTAAATATTGTTTCCATTTGGTAGGTCACCTTTTCATTTTCCTGATTGTTTGCTTTGCTATTCAGAAGCTTTTTAGTTTGATATCATCCCACTTGCTTAACTTTGCTTTTGTTGCCTTTGCTAGGAAAAAAAAAATACAGTGTTCACTGTTGTATTCTTTAAAGCTTTTAACTGTATTTATCTCCAGAAAATATGTGATAAATATTGCATTATTTTCATCTTTGTTTTTCTCATTACCTGATTTTTCTTTAGATTTTATTCCTAAAATTAAACTTCTTTTTACTATATTGAACTCCACATTACAAATATAATTTTGTTATAGTTTCTGCCTAGTAGCTCAAAGGTTTAAAAATCCCCAAGGAATACAAGAAAAACCATACATTATATGAGATTAGGTGAAATAACATACAATAGAAATAGTAATTATTTCAGTCCTAGTCTCTCATCTCATTGCCTGGTTATATAGGAGACACATACTACATGCTTGCAACTTTAACTTCTGTTAAAGCTGACAGGGTGACTGCTGAATTTGCCTTTGAACAAGGTGTGTTTTCCTATTTTGCAGGAGGGAAAAACAATTTTCTATAGAATCCATTCTAAGAAAGCTGTATTTGATAGCTTTGCCAAAGGTTGTGTACCATAATGTCTGGAACTGTATTTTTCAGTGGATGAATGGATAAAAAAGTGGAAAGACAAGTAGATAGAAGATAAGATAGCTTATCATTTTAGATAATTTTTTAATGTTTTCCTCTTAAGAAATCTTATTTTCTAGGTACTTTAAAATATAAATGACCTGTTTTTTAAACATGTTTATATATGGTTGGAAGCCACAAATCCCAGTCAGAGAAATGTGGGATCTAAAAAATTGGAGGAAGTTATCTTAGAATTGTATGATGAGTAAAATGATTTGAAATATATTACTTACGTTTTTGAACCTATGCCCTGAGAAATAATCATAAATCTCCGTTTATTATTTCTCTTAACTACTTAATGTGGAAGTTGAGGAATTAAAAAAAAAAAAAAAACTCTTAAAGCTTTATGTTCTGGAATTATTTTTGTAGAGATTTTAGTTTGAAATGCTAGTCAACAATATGACTCTTTAATAAATAGTATTTGTTAGAGATATTTACAACTACAACTAAAATCACTTCCAAGAGTAGGAGATCTAAAGAGAAAATTTATTTTCAGATTCAGTAGCATGGACTTGACATAGAAATACCTCAGTAAGCAAGTATCTCTAAGGTGTGCACACATGCCTTTTTTCTTGTGTATAAAAGATACTACTATCAGTTGATGCCAGAATTTTCAGTTTAGGATTATTGAGTAACAACATTGTTGTTAACAATTATTGTTAATTTGTGTTATGATCCTTGTTATGTTTATGTTGCACATTTTAGGAGTGATATTATCGAATTCTGAATTTTTTCCTCACATGTGTTTTTTTTTTTTTAAGCACCTTGTTTTAGTATTTATTTTGTCATGCAACTGATAATACATCCTTAGTTCAGTTCAGTTCAGTTCAGTCACTCAGTCATGTCCAACTCATTGCAACCCCATGGGCTGCAGCACGCCAGGCCTCCCTGTCCATCACCAGCTCCTGGAGTTTACTCAAACTCATGTCCATCGAGTCAGTGATGCCATCCAACCATCTCATCCTATGTCTCCTCCTGCCTTCAATCTTTCCCAGCATCAGAGTCTTTTCCAATGAGCTGGTTCTTCTCATCAGGTGGCCACAGTATTGGAGTTTCAGCTTTCAGCATCAGTCCTTCTAGTGAATATTCAAGACTGATTTCCTTTAGGATGGACTGGTTGGATCTCCTTGCGGTCCAAGGGACTCTCAAGAGTCTTCTCCAACACCATAGTTCAAAAGCATCAATTGTTCGGCACTCAGCTTTCTTTATAACTCAACTCTCACATCCCTACATGACTTACTGAAAAAACCATAGTCTTGACTAGACAGACCTTTGTTGGCAAAGTAATATCTCTGCTTTTTAATACACTGTCTACATTGGTCATAGCTTTTCTTCCAAAGAGCAAGCGTCTTTTAATTTCATGGCTGCAGTGATTTTGGAGCCCCCCAAAATAGTCTCTCACTGTTTCCACCATCTTCCCATCTATCTGCCATGAAACAGTGGGACTGAATGCCATGATCTTGGTTTTCTGAATGTTGAGCTTTAAGCCAACTTTTTCACTCTCCTCTTTCACTTTCATCAAGAGGCTCTTTAGTTCTTTCTGTCATAAGAGTGGTTAGTAATAATAACCACTGGTTATTATTAGTGGTTAATAATCTTTAAGTATTTGAGTATTAGGTTCTAATTGTTTTTTTTTTTTTTTGTGGCCCTTGATACAGTTCTGTTATATGGAAATATTAATACATAAAATAACTTTAGTGAAATGGGTGAAGGTGGTCAGAAGTTTTTTTACAAGTAATTTAATAATCTCTGCTTGAAACAAACAGTACAGTGGAATCTAATCTCTGGTAGATTCTTTAATTTCTAAAATACCTTTCAACTTCAAAAGTTGGTGATTGTTTTAACTGGTAATAAAAGNCAAGGAACTTGCCCAGGATCACACAGCTTCAAAGTGGCAGGACCTGAATTCAGACAGGCTCATCAAATGCCAAGTCCTAATCTTTTTTTTTAAATATATATTTATTTATTTTAATTGAAAACTGGAAATAGAATTGCCTTATGACCCAGCAATCCCACTGCTGGGCATACACACCGAGGAAACCAGAATTGAAAGAGACACGTGTACCCCGATGTTCATCGCAGCACTGTTTATAATAGCCAGGACATGGAAGCAACCTAGATGCCCATCAGCAGATGAATGGACAAGTCCTATTCTTTTAGCCACAATACCAAACTGCTTCACCAGTGTTCTGATTTCCTCTGGATTGGGATCCTGCCGTATTACTTTCAGACCAGTGAAGTCCGAACAGTCTTAACTGTTCACATGTAAAAAGGAAGAACATGAAAACCAGGACGAGGGGATGTTTCTTGAATCTCAATCCTTCTCCTTAAAAATCTTTATCAGCAATTCCTTTCATATCTAAGCCGCAAACAATAGGCATTTATCTTGATGGGTGGATATGACATTTTTCTTAGATAGAATCTCAGTCATAAAAATCAGCTGCTTACCACTGAGCATCTGCAGAGGCTGGGAATGGGTTCCTTCCTTGCACGCATGCATGCTCAGTGGCTTCAGGTGTGTCTAACTGTGTGCGACCCTATGGATTCCTACTCCCCGCCAAGCTCCTCTGTCCATGGGATTCTCCAGGCAAGAATACTGGAGTGGGTTGCTGTGCCCTTCTCCAGGGGATCTTCCCAACCCAGGGACTGAAGCTGCCTCTCCTCCACTGTAGGTGGATTCTTTACCATTGAGCCACCAGGGAAGCCCAGATTCCTTCCTCAGGTACATCTAAATTTCCTACCAGCCAGAAGAATCATAAAAGAAAAGAGAACTGACAGCATCACTCTGGCACAGCTATTCCCACAAGTAACCTTTCCAGAAGGCCTCCAGCTTCAACCAAAGAAAATACTATGCTGGCTGAAGAAGGTTTGCTCTCTCTTGTGTTTAACTGCACTGTGGGAGGATTTTGCGGATCTGTAACTCACACAATCACAAATGAAGGGTCTGGGAACATCTCCTTTGACCTCCCACCCCTTCCTTGGCCAAGCTGACTGACGATCAATCAATGCTTCCAGTGACTGGTGATCATCCAATTTTATCCTTCTACTTTATTAGGAACATCTTAGTAAGCAGTCCATTCCATTTTGTGTTGAAATATGTATCCTTAAAACTCCAATCCTTTATAACTACCTCTTTTCTTTGCTGTTGTTGTTTAGTTGCTAAGTTGTGTCCAACTCTTTATGATCCCATGGACTGAAGCCTGACAGGCTCCTCTGTCCATGGGATTTCCCAATCAAGAATACTGGAGTGGGTTGCCATTTCCTTCTCCAGTGGATCTTCCCAACCCAGGGACTGAACCTACGTCTCCTGCATTGGGAGATGGATTCTTCACCATTGAACTATCAGGGAAGCCCACCTCTTTCCCTTGGGATCCTGCAAAACAAATTGGTTCCCTCTTCCCAAAACAGCCCTCAGATACATTAAAAATAACACTTATGATCTGAGTCATCTTTGAGCCCTATGCTCATCAGCCCCTATTCCTTACATTATTCTTCACATGGCATGAATATTGCAAAAAAAAAAAAAGTCATGATGTTTATCTTCTCCTGGAGACACTCTGGTTTGTGGACACCCAGAATAAGATGAAGTTTTACCACTGCTATGGACCAGGGCCGAGTGTCACCACAGAGAGGACTAAGCACACATTTACATGGTGGTATGGTTTTCTAGTGGGTCTCTTAGTGCGCTTTGGAAGCAATTCCTTCCTGAACAGCTGCTCTGACTAAATCGGGAGGGCTGTGTCTCTGCCAAGTACATGCTGTAAGGGAACAAGCCTGTAGAGCCTGCCTCATAGAAAGGGCTTATCTGCAAGTTACTGCCGGCACTCTAACCACGGACCTTCAGAGCCCTTCCTCTCACAAACACCTGCCTTTTACAGAGGTTTCCACTCCACTGTCCTGTCTTGGGAGTGGGTGTGGATTAAGAGCAGTCGAATGATGCAGGGGCTGCATGGTATAGGTAGATAACAGCATACAGAAGTCCTGGCTCCTGCTATCCCCTGGCAGAGGTAAGGAGTTTCTTTGTTGCAAAGCCCAGAGTATTAGTTTAAATCAGGGTTTCTCAACCTCAGATTTATTTTGAAATTTGGGACCAGACAATTCTTGGGAGGAGTGAGATGTCTCATGCATTCTTGGATGTTTAGTAGCATCTCTTGCCTCTATCCACTGGCTGCCAGTAGCATCCACTAGATTTTTTGTTTTTCTTTTTTTGGCCATACCATACAGCACGTGGAACTTCCCGACCAGAGATAGAACCCATGCCCCCTGCAATGGAAGCACAGGGTCTTAGCCACTGGACTGCCAGGGAAGTCCAACATCCACCAGTTGTGAAAACCAAAAATGCCTTCAGACATTGCTAAATGGCCCCTGGCAAACAAAACTGCCCCTAATCGAGAACTGCCAGTTTAAATCCAAACTGTCTCAACGGTTTAAGACATGGTGTTAGTCGCTCAGTCGTGCCTGACTCTTTGCAACCCCATGGCCCATAGCCTCTGTACATGGGATTCTCCAGAAAAGAATATTGGGGTGGGTAAGTCATTCCATTTTCCAGGGCATCTTCCTGACCCAGGGATCAAACCTGGGTCTCCTGCATTGTGGGCAGATTCTTTACTGTCTGAGCCACCAGGGAAGCCCCTTAAGACATGGAGCTAGACCTAAACTTGAAGCATTATCTACTTCTACTTTCTCATTTTATTGCTGCAGAGAGAAATGGTAGCAATCAGCAAGAAATTAGAAGACAAGTGTTGCTTGTTCCAGTATACTAATGGTTCTCAATCCTGTTATATACATTAGAGCTCCTAAAACATATGCATTTCTGGTCCCTAACCAGACCAATTAAAATAGAATCTCTACATGTGGAAGCCAGAGGCTCCCAGTGACTCTAGTGTGCAGCCAGGATCAAGGGTCAGAGACTCACATCGCACTGCCTCTGTGCTTGCCTCCAGTAAACCACCTTGAGCACCTCTGGAGTTGGGTGTGGTTTGGGGCTTACCCTGCAGGGTGACATGGACAGTAGGGCACCAATCTCAGAGGCCTGGTACATGGGACCCTAATACCCTAGAAACAAGAGCACTTGCAGGGCAAAAGGAAGAAAACAAATACACATAGTGTGTAACCAATTTGTTCAAAAAGCTAGCGCGTTTTGCACTGGATCAAAGAAATGCCTACAGGTAATTTAAAAGCCAGAAGTCATATTCAAAATAACAGTCCCAACTGTTTAGCACAGGGCATGATGTACTCAGGAAACAAGTCTTGTCTCATGTTGTTTAAACAATTATTTATAAACAGTTTGATTAATTTCATTTCATTCATTTCTGGCTTTTCTCCTAACAGAGGAAGCTCAGCCTTCCTTGTTTAAGCAGTGTTTATAACATAGAGATTTCTATTGATTCATTCATCAAGAAACACTTATCAGGAAGCTGAGAAAATAACTGGATAAGTTGTTTGTTTTAACCAAGACATGAGCAATGTTATATCTACAATTATAATAACAATGGTTATGGCAGCTTCCATTCACGGGACACTTTTCTATGTAACAGAAGCTGGGCTCAACTCTGCACATATGTTATCATATTTAATCTTAACAAAAGTCCTATGAGATGGCTTCTAATATTATCACCGTTATCAGTTCAGTTCAGTCACTCAGTCGTGTCCGACTCTGCGACCCCATGAACCGCAGCACGCCAGGCCTCCCTGTCCATCACCAACTCCCAGAGTCTACCCAAACCCATGTCCATCGAATCGGTGATGCCATCCAACCATCTCATCCTCTGTCCCCCCTTCTCCTCCTGCCCTAACTCTTTCCCAGCATCAGGGTCTTTTCAAATGAGTCAGCTCTTCGCATCAGGTGGCCAAAGTACTGGAGTTTTACAGGTGAGAAAATAGAAGCCTAAAGATGTTTGGCCGCTTTGCTAAAGATTATATAGATGGTAAATGACAGATCTGAGAGGATGGACAGCCACGTGTGACAGACTCAAGCCCCTACAGCCATTATTATGCTACATTGGGTCGAATGCCTGTTTGGTTACAAACCAAAGCTCACCTTCCTCTGAGTCAGAGACTGGAACTTTTCCTTGACAATATGTCTCAGTGGAAGGGAAAATGTTTAGGTCTCAGCACTTTAGCCCAGAAGTGGGCATCCTGGAGGGCACTTAAGCCATTTGATTACCAAACTTTTGCAGGTACACTCTGCAGACAGCACTAACTTTTCTAACCCTGAGTATTTGATGAGGCAAGCGGAGCTCTTGTGATGTTATTCTCACTATGTTCTAGTGTGATATCAACAAGAACCATGTTTTATGAGAGCTGCCTCAGGTAGGGATGGGACAAAACTGAGGCCAGGGCCAGCTTCACGGCTGTGTGATCAGAGCAATCACATAGGAACTCAGAGCTTGCTGTACTGCACTGCATGTCCTCATCTTGGAATTTACAATGACTTTATCTTTGAACTTGTGAACCCTGAGGGACAATGAGGCATGCACGTGAGCAGAGACATGTGCAACGTGCATGCACACCGTAGTTCCTTGCTGCCTATCACATTGGCGACGCCCCGTGAGCACAGAATTCTGGTAGACCCACCGATCATATGAAGTTAGTCAGACTCAAAGCAAGCACAATGTGAACATATAATTTATGTGAAGTATTTTTCATTCTCCCATTGTCTTTCTGTCAGCAGCTTCTTTAACATGCTTCACCCTGTGTTTGCTGTCTCGCTGAATTTCCACAGAATATGGTCCCACTACAAGTCTGCACCCATGTTTCCTATCAGCACAGCTACTGACACCAGCAGATGGCTGGTGGCCCTGGGAGTACATGTTTTCCATCTGAACCAGATCTTGCCAGATGCAGAAAGAAGGGAGTGATCGTCTAAGAAAAAGAAACCATCAAGGAGCCCTACCATGTCTCTTTCACAGTGTTACTCTCCTGTATTAGCCAAGCATTTATGTTTAAAGTACTGACATAGAAAGAAAGGATATGATAGAGCAAGTCATGGTTCTTTTCCCTGCAGTCCTTCTTTACTCCCCAGTAAGCTGAGGGGAGAATGTTAGCAGAATATGCATGCATCAAGAAGTAAAATTAAAATAATTGCATTCATTTTATGTACTGTCTGATAAAAATAAAATATACAAGCATGTCTGAATTTCAAAATATAATTTGTATAATTTTGGTTATTCCACATACAAGTTAAACACTCTTATTTTTGCATTTAACACGGCCATTGCACAGCATAAAGATAGATGGTAAATTTTCTGCTAATAATTTAAAAATGCATTTTGTTTTTCTGCTAGAGGACAGGTAAGTAGCGAATAAAATATATATGACAAATTAAGAGAAAGACTGAGGAAGAAAGAAAATGGCTTTACATTTTAATACTTTTAAGAGGCATTTATTCCTGCCCTTTGAACCAGAAGCCCCACATTTTCATTTTTCACTGGGGCTACAAATTATGTAGCCAGCTCTGGAGGTGACTGAGGAAGAGAAGGCGAGGTCATTCTCATCCATCCTTTACCGTCCGAGCTATCAGGGAAGCCCCTCTCATCCATCTTTGACTTACCCAGAGTAAGTCTGCACTGGCTCAAAACAATGAAATAAATGTTGAATCCAATTGTAGCCTCGCAAGTTCAAGGTAAAGGCCAAAAAAAAAGCTTTTAAATGCCAAACAGCTTTTCAACATTAGCAGAAACCTCTAGGGATCTAAAGTAAATCAAACCTAAATTATTTCCTCATCTGTGGGTAATCTTCCAATCTACTAAATTAAAACCTTTATTTAAATACAGAATTCTGATGGGATGAAACTAAAGGTTGGCAAGTGGCTTCACCGTGAATAAAGCAACTATTCCAGTTAAGAGTTAACAAAAAAAATTTCTTTTTGTGGTGAAAATTTATTTGAGTACACAGTCCTGACAAATGATAGGGTCTAGGTAGGGGCTGATAAGGGTATCCATCTATTCATTAGACAAATGTATTAACTGAACAACAAGCTACACCCTGTGGTAACTTTGGGGAATAAAATGGACATTATCAGCCCTCAGGGACTGACAGTCTGGTTGCAGATAATAAACAAGTAAATGAAACATAAATATAATTAAAAATTCTGATAACAGGAGGCAATAATGAACCTGAAGAACTTTTTTCTCCTAGTGTTATTTGGGGGAACCTCATTCTCTTTCTTACTTTCACTTTTTCCTATTTTCACATTTCTATTGATTCTCTATATAAATCTGAATATACTAATCTTGTGCATGGAAATGTCAAAGATTATACAGTCCATCCATTAGAATCATTTGATTTATTATTAAGCTCTAGTGGATAATAAGAGTTAATCGTATGAGGGAAAATATATATTGCTTCCTTCCAGAAAGAAGGATAAAATTGCTTTGGAGCAGTTTGTCCATTGGGACTTTTTACAATAAATGAAATAGTCTTTGTTTGCACTATCTAACCTTGCTGTATGTAACCACTGAGCTCTTGGAATGTGGCTACTAGACAGGGCAAGTCTAGAGACCTCCAGGTCAATGGAAAGACTTCATCAAAGAGACTGAGGCTGGAGAACACCAGATGATAGCCAATTCAGATAGGTAAGAAATTCTTTGGGAAGTGCTGCAGTACTCTTGCCTGGCAAATCCCATGGATGGAGGAACCTGANTTACCACTGCTATGGACCAGGGCCGAGTGTCACCACAGAGAGGACTAAGCACACATTTACATGGTGGTATGGTTTTCTAGTGGGTCTCTTAGTGCGCTTTGGAAGCAATTCCTTCCTGAACAGCTGCTCTGACTAAATCGGGAGGGCTGTGTCTCTGCCAAGTACATGCTGTAAGGGAACAAGCCTGTAGAGCCTGCCTCATAGAAAGGGCTTATCTGCAAGTTACTGCCGGCACTCTAACCACGGACCTTCAGAGCCCTTCCTCTCACAAACACCTGCCTTTTACAGAGGTTTCCACTCCACTGTCCTGTCTTGGGAGTGGGTGTGGATTAAGAGCAGTCGAATGATGCAGGGGCTGCATGGTATAGGTAGATAACAGCATACAGAAGTCCTGGCTCCTGCTATCCCCTGGCAGAGGTAAGGAGTTTCTTTGTTGCAAAGCCCAGAGTATTAGTTTAAATCAGGGTTTCTCAACCTCAGATTTATTTTGAAATTTGGGACCAGACAATTCTTGGGAGGAGTGAGATGTCTCATGCATTCTTGGATGTTTAGTAGCATCTCTTGCCTCTATCCACTGGCTGCCAGTAGCATCCACTAGATTTTTTGTTTTTCTTTTTTTGGCCATACCATACAGCACGTGGAACTTCCCGACCAGAGATAGAACCCATGCCCCCTGCAATGGAAGCACAGGGTCTTAGCCACTGGACTGCCAGGGAAGTCCAACATCCACCAGTTGTGAAAACCAAAAATGCCTTCAGACATTGCTAAATGGCCCCTGGCAAACAAAACTGCCCCTAATCGAGAACTGCCAGTTTAAATCCAAACTGTCTCAACGGTTTAAGACATGGTGTTAGTCGCTCAGTCGTGCCTGACTCTTTGCAACCCCATGGCCCATAGCCTCTGTACATGGGATTCTCCAGAAAAGAATATTGGGGTGGGTAAGTCATTCCATTTTCCAGGGCATCTTCCTGACCCAGGGATCAAACCTGGGTCTCCTGCATTGTGGGCAGATTCTTTACTGTCTGAGCCACCAGGGAAGCCCCTTAAGACATGGAGCTAGACCTAAACTTGAAGCATTATCTACTTCTACTTTCTCATTTTATTGCTGCAGAGAGAAATGGTAGCAATCAGCAAGAAATTAGAAGACAAGTGTTGCTTGTTCCAGTATACTAATGGTTCTCAATCCTGTTATATACATTAGAGCTCCTAAAACATATGCATTTCTGGTCCCTAACCAGACCAATTAAAATAGAATCTCTACATGTGGAAGCCAGAGGCTCCCAGTGACTCTAGTGTGCAGCCAGGATCAAGGGTCAGAGACTCACATCGCACTGCCTCTGTGCTTGCCTCCAGTAAACCACCTTGAGCACCTCTGGAGTTGGGTGTGGTTTGGGGCTTACCCTGCAGGGTGACATGGACAGTAGGGCACCAATCTCAGAGGCCTGGTACATGGGACCCTAATACCCTAGAAACAAGAGCACTTGCAGGGCAAAAGGAAGAAAACAAATACACATAGTGTGTAACCAATTTGTTCAAAAAGCTAGCGCGTTTTGCACTGGATCAAAGAAATGCCTACAGGTAATTTAAAAGCCAGAAGTCATATTCAAAATAACAGTCCCAACTGTTTAGCACAGGGCATGATGTACTCAGGAAACAAGTCTTGTCTCATGTTGTTTAAACAATTATTTATAAACAGTTTGATTAATTTCATTTCATTCATTTCTGGCTTTTCTCCTAACAGAGGAAGCTCAGCCTTCCTTGTTTAAGCAGTGTTTATAACATAGAGATTTCTATTGATTCATTCATCAAGAAACACTTATCAGGAAGCTGAGAAAATAACTGGATAAGTTGTTTGTTTTAACCAAGACATGAGCAATGTTATATCTACAATTATAATAACAATGGTTATGGCAGCTTCCATTCACGGGACACTTTTCTATGTAACAGAAGCTGGGCTCAACTCTGCACATATGTTATCATATTTAATCTTAACAAAAGTCCTATGAGATGGCTTCTAATATTATCACCGTTATCAGTTCAGTTCAGTCACTCAGTCGTGTCCGACTCTGCGACCCCATGAACCGCAGCACGCCAGGCCTCCCTGTCCATCACCAACTCCCAGAGTCTACCCAAACCCATGTCCATCGAATCGGTGATGCCATCCAACCATCTCATCCTCTGTCCCCCCTTCTCCTCCTGCCCTAACTCTTTCCCAGCATCAGGGTCTTTTCAAATGAGTCAGCTCTTCGCATCAGGTGGCCAAAGTACTGGAGTTTTACAGGTGAGAAAATAGAAGCCTAAAGATGTTTGGCCGCTTTGCTAAAGATTATATAGATGGTAAATGACAGATCTGAGAGGATGGACAGCCACGTGTGACAGACTCAAGCCCCTACAGCCATTATTATGCTACATTGGGTCGAATGCCTGTTTGGTTACAAACCAAAGCTCACCTTCCTCTGAGTCAGAGACTGGAACTTTTCCTTGACAATATGTCTCAGTGGAAGGGAAAATGTTTAGGTCTCAGCACTTTAGCCCAGAAGTGGGCATCCTGGAGGGCACTTAAGCCATTTGATTACCAAACTTTTGCAGGTACACTCTGCAGACAGCACTAACTTTTCTAACCCTGAGTATTTGATGAGGCAAGCGGAGCTCTTGTGATGTTATTCTCACTATGTTCTAGTGTGATATCAACAAGAACCATGTTTTATGAGAGCTGCCTCAGGTAGGGATGGGACAAAACTGAGGCCAGGGCCAGCTTCACGGCTGTGTGATCAGAGCAATCACATAGGAACTCAGAGCTTGCTGTACTGCACTGCATGTCCTCATCTTGGAATTTACAATGACTTTATCTTTGAACTTGTGAACCCTGAGGGACAATGAGGCATGCACGTGAGCAGAGACATGTGCAACGTGCATGCACACCGTAGTTCCTTGCTGCCTATCACATTGGCGACGCCCCGTGAGCACAGAATTCTGGTAGACCCACCGATCATATGAAGTTAGTCAGACTCAAAGCAAGCACAATGTGAACATATAATTTATGTGAAGTATTTTTCATTCTCCCATTGTCTTTCTGTCAGCAGCTTCTTTAACATGCTTCACCCTGTGTTTGCTGTCTCGCTGAATTTCCACAGAATATGGTCCCACTACAAGTCTGCACCCATGTTTCCTATCAGCACAGCTACTGACACCAGCAGATGGCTGGTGGCCCTGGGAGTACATGTTTTCCATCTGAACCAGATCTTGCCAGATGCAGAAAGAAGGGAGTGATCGTCTAAGAAAAAGAAACCATCAAGGAGCCCTACCATGTCTCTTTCACAGTGTTACTCTCCTGTATTAGCCAAGCATTTATGTTTAAAGTACTGACATAGAAAGAAAGGATATGATAGAGCAAGTCATGGTTCTTTTCCCTGCAGTCCTTCTTTACTCCCCAGTAAGCTGAGGGGAGAATGTTAGCAGAATATGCATGCATCAAGAAGTAAAATTAAAATAATTGCATTCATTTTATGTACTGTCTGATAAAAATAAAATATACAAGCATGTCTGAATTTCAAAATATAATTTGTATAATTTTGGTTATTCCACATACAAGTTAAACACTCTTATTTTTGCATTTAACACGGCCATTGCACAGCATAAAGATAGATGGTAAATTTTCTGCTAATAATTTAAAAATGCATTTTGTTTTTCTGCTAGAGGACAGGTAAGTAGCGAATAAAATATATATGACAAATTAAGAGAAAGACTGAGGAAGAAAGAAAATGGCTTTACATTTTAATACTTTTAAGAGGCATTTATTCCTGCCCTTTGAACCAGAAGCCCCACATTTTCATTTTTCACTGGGGCTACAAATTATGTAGCCAGCTCTGGAGGTGACTGAGGAAGAGAAGGCGAGGTCATTCTCATCCATCCTTTACCGTCCGAGCTATCAGGGAAGCCCCTCTCATCCATCTTTGACTTACCCAGAGTAAGTCTGCACTGGCTCAAAACAATGAAATAAATGTTGAATCCAATTGTAGCCTCGCAAGTTCAAGGTAAAGGCCAAAAAAAAAGCTTTTAAATGCCAAACAGCTTTTCAACATTAGCAGAAACCTCTAGGGATCTAAAGTAAATCAAACCTAAATTATTTCCTCATCTGTGGGTAATCTTCCAATCTACTAAATTAAAACCTTTATTTAAATACAGAATTCTGATGGGATGAAACTAAAGGTTGGCAAGTGGCTTCACCGTGAATAAAGCAACTATTCCAGTTAAGAGTTAACAAAAAAAATTTCTTTTTGTGGTGAAAATTTATTTGAGTACACAGTCCTGACAAATGATAGGGTCTAGGTAGGGGCTGATAAGGGTATCCATCTATTCATTAGACAAATGTATTAACTGAACAACAAGCTACACCCTGTGGTAACTTTGGGGAATAAAATGGACATTATCAGCCCTCAGGGACTGACAGTCTGGTTGCAGATAATAAACAAGTAAATGAAACATAAATATAATTAAAAATTCTGATAACAGGAGGCAATAATGAACCTGAAGAACTTTTTTCTCCTAGTGTTATTTGGGGGAACCTCATTCTCTTTCTTACTTTCACTTTTTCCTATTTTCACATTTCTATTGATTCTCTATATAAATCTGAATATACTAATCTTGTGCATGGAAATGTCAAAGATTATACAGTCCATCCATTAGAATCATTTGATTTATTATTAAGCTCTAGTGGATAATAAGAGTTAATCGTATGAGGGAAAATATATATTGCTTCCTTCCAGAAAGAAGGATAAAATTGCTTTGGAGCAGTTTGTCCATTGGGACTTTTTACAATAAATGAAATAGTCTTTGTTTGCACTATCTAACCTTGCTGTATGTAACCACTGAGCTCTTGGAATGTGGCTACTAGACAGGGCAAGTCTAGAGACCTCCAGGTCAATGGAAAGACTTCATCAAAGAGACTGAGGCTGGAGAACACCAGATGATAGCCAATTCAGATAGGTAAGAAATTCTTTGGGAAGTGCTGCAGTACTCTTGCCTGGCAAATCCCATGGATGGAGGAACCTGACAGGCTGCAGTCCATGGGGTCGCTAGGAGTCGGACACGACTGAGCGACTTCACTTTCACTTTTCACTTTCATGCATTGGAGAAGGACATGGCAACCCACTCCAGTGTTCTTGCCTGAAGAATCCCAGGGACGGGGGAGCCTGCTGGGCTGCCGTCTATGCGGTCGCACAGAGTCGGACACGACTAAAGCGACTTAGCAGCAGCAGCAGCAGCAGCAGGAATATTCAGCCTTCTTAGAAATTAGGTGAGTGACTTAAGTATGAGCAAGATCTAATCTTGCAGAATGTCAGGGAAGATACTGAAACCTGGCATGAGCAGAGAAACCCACCCCCGAAGCTAAACTTTCCATGCAAATTCTGTTTGTGTTCCCTAACTTATAAATAGTCTGCTCTTATAATTATCTCCCCCATGAGGACAGAGCTTTGCAGTTAGCAAAGCAATTTCACATACATTATCTTGTTTGATTTTCACAGTTAGGCAAGAAAGGAATTATTTACCCAAGAAGCCCAAACTGGAATTCTCAGTGGATTTCAGGTAGAGAAAGATCTCTGTTCTGAAGTTACTGTTAGCACACCAAGTCCCTACTCTGCCAGGGATCATCTGAACTAATCAACATAAATAGAAGAGAAGCTAGGCCAAGGGAGAAGAAACAGAACCATCCTTCATTCCCCTGTCAAATCACACAGTGTTCCAGGCACTTTACTAGGCTCAGAGGACACAGTAGTGAACAAGACTGGAAAAATCCTTGGCATTTATCTAATACACAAAGAACTCCAGAATCAAATCCCTATATAACCCCACATCAATTCAACATGGCTTATTCCTATCATCTGTCACCCAGGTGACTGCATGGTCTCAGTCTATGGGTCCACACTATGCCTCCCAAGTGTGGAGCATCACTTGACTTAAAGAATGACAGCTGAGGCAAGCTTCCAAAGGAATATTCTCCCATATTTTACTGGTTAATATCAGATAAATTCTTCTTTTTGTCATTTGAAATTTTGTATACACAATGTTGACCAGCAGAAGTGAAAAGGCTTCATTTTCTTTTTCCTGACTTGACTAGGAAAGCAGCCAATGCTTTCTCATTAGGTTATTTCTTCCTTTCTCTGCCATTATATTTGATATGAGTTTCCTATAAAGTGACTTCTAGAAGACTAAGAGAGAGATTGGCAGATGGGAAAAACCTAGCTATAGAACAAGGAGAGAGAAACTGGCTCCAGATTCACTAACAATCAATTTATACACAGGACGAACCTGTTAGAATCCATTGCTCACATGATACTAGCATTATGCCTCTTTCTTATATATGTGTGCATACAAATTAAAACTGCCCCAAGAAACATTCATATGATATAATTCATGTTTGGAAACTATTTTTTTAAAGACTGTGTAACCTACATATCTGGACAAACTATTTCATTAGATAACCAAATGGTATCTTCACTTCTATTTTGACTGTGGGCTGGATATTCCCAAAGAAGATAATTATCCAACAGAAAACAACCAAACACAACTGCAGACTATTCTGCTAGTATGGGCACATTAGTCAGTACAAGCTGAGTGACCAAAGTCCTTGAAAAATGTCTTGCAAAAATGTGTTATTTCACTGGCTACCCAACTGCTTGTTTAATAATAAAATGTCATGTAAGTCAAAGGGCTGTGAAGATAGGACCAAGTATGGGAAATCTACTATTCTAAACCACTGAGGCCAGATTGGCTTGTTTTTAATTCAACCTGGAAAAGTAAAATTCCATTTTTTCAAAAAGATTTTAAGAAGAAAAAAAAGGTCAGAATCTCAGAGTGCTGCCATTAACTGGCTCTCCTCAGTGTGAGTCTTGGATTGCAGACTAAGTTCTCTACATTAAGAGTCTCAAGGAAGATTTTTTCAAAAAGTAACTTTCAGTTTTGAGCATGTGAATCTTTCATAAACCTGAAGATAATCATGAAGATATTTCATCAGAATGTACTGATCATTTGATTATATTCTATTTTGTAGACACTGTGTGAGGGGCTAAATGGCATACAGAGAAAAGAAAACCACGGTTTCTAACCTTGAGGAATAACTGGCCTTATAGGGTTAAATAAGGAACTCTATAATCTCAAGCAGTACAAATGCAAGAAAGAGTACTATAAACAGGTCACTGCCATTCAGAGGAAGCAGAGAACAAATGATCCAATTGAAAAAAAAAAACACAAAAAGGGTGTTTTCTATAGAAGAGGTTATATCTATCCTGAGATGAGTTTCTATTGTTTATTATTTCTTTGAATAGTCAATGTGTGCCCAGGCAAGAAGTCACTATGAGATTAAAAAGAATAGACTTATCTGATATAACTTTAGTTCCTTTTTAGAAAAGAGATGGAAAAAATGCCTGGATTTGAACAAGTTACTAATCTTCACAGTTTGCAGACAAGATAGAGAAACCTGAGCACGATGGCAAAGTTGACAGACTGATAAACATCTCACCTAATTTATCCAAAGAGTCAAGAGGCACATGAGAAGGGGTAACCCCATTCCTGACTCTAAGTGGGCTGGACAAGACTGAACTCTGGAGTCAGGAAGAGTAGGATCTGGATTCCAGCTTCGAGCTGCATCATTTACTATTACTTGTATGAGTTTGGGCCAGTTACTTACCCTCTCTAAACCTTGGTTTACTCATCATTAAAATGACAATAATTTTAGCACCAAATTCTTTTGGTGTTGTGAAAATTAAATGCAACAATGATTTCAAAGTTCTTAAATACAGTCACTGGCACACTTTTCTGGAATCATGTTAGGCATCATGATCATAATCATAATTATTAATGATGTGGAAGGAGGCCTCTGGTGGGCTGCCCCATACTGACCATAGATGCCTTGGAAGAGGAAACTGACACACAGTTCCAAATTTGACACAGAAAGCTATAAACTTATTCAGGCATCATCCTACATTTCTGTGACTTATATTTTGCTTGTATGGTTAAGTTTTGCATTTATTTAGACTTAACTCCATATTTCCAACATTGGCTGATTGGTTTTCCTTTCTAAAACCTTTAAGTCTGCCTTCTAACATGTTAGCTCTCCCTCAGGGCCATATATTAATATGGTAGATGATAGCTCTACTTATGGAGACTGGGAAGACTCAGGAAATTTGTGGTTGGGGTTTGAGAAATAGAATTCTATTCTGGATGCATGAAATATGATATTCCAAAGAAATATATAAATGGAGTTGTCAAGGAAGCAAATTGGATCTTGTGGTCTGGAGTTCAAAGGGCAGCTATGACCTGGAGATATAAATTAATGAGAGGGCTGATAGCATGATGATTACACTTAAAGCTATGGATGCTTAAATCACATAAAGTGAGAATGTAGTTTCAGGAGTGTATTAGGAACCAAGTGCTGAAGAATTCCCACATTTAGAGGCCAGATAGAAAAGGAAGAACCTGTTAAGGATTCTCAGAAGGTATTGCTAGTGAGTTTAGAGGAAAACCAGATAAATATGCTGTTTAAGAAAATTAATTTAGGAAATTTTTCAAGAACAAAGCTGAGTCAACTGCAAGAGATCAAATAAGAAGAGCTTTTTCAAAATTTGAAACTTCTGAAAGAAAAAAGCTAACCAAAGTTCAAAATCAAGCAGAAGATGGGAGTATGTTTTTGCAAATTATCTAACAAAGGGTTAATATTTGGAATATAATAAAGAACATCCAGAAATTAATCAGAAAAATAGAACATAGTTTTCAGACAAAGTACCAAATATAGGAAGGTGCAGTCAATAACTAATTTTAAAAAGGGCCAATCTATCAAATCATCTGGGAAATGCAAATAAAATGAAAGAGCATATTTCAAAGTAGTATATTAATAAAAGATGCATAATACCCATTGAGGGGAAAGAGTAGCAGATACTCTCACAGCCTGCTGATGAGAATGCAAGGTACTATGGTGCTCTGGGAGGTCAGTGTTATGGTAAGCATAACTTCTTAAATGCACATGATTGTCAATAGTTCAGTTTCACTTTCGGTAGTTATCTGAAAGGAATATTGGCACATGCATAAAGAAATGTGTTTCAGGACATTAAAAATAGTACAGTTTGTAATAGCAAAAGATTGGAGACACCTACATATCCATTAATGGGAAATAATTAAATAAAATGTAATATGTATTTTTAGTACAGAAGATTATGTAACAGTTTAAAATAACGAGTTAGATCTATATGTCTGAGTGGGATGATCTCTAAAATGCATTGTTAAAGAATAAAAATCAAGGTCCAGAAATGTATACACAGAATGGCTCCAATTATGTAAAATGAAGAAAGAAAAATCTGTGAATCTGTATGTTTTTATGAATATTTGTAAATGCATTGAAAAGATTATAGATTAGTGGTAATTGCTGTCTAGGGGCTGGGTTAGTGGGATAAAAGCTGACTTTACTTTTCATTGCTACAGGTTTTATATTTCATTCATTCACCTGAATTTGTTGATGTCCTACTTGTGGGATTTTTAGGAAAAGCACATTCTTCTTAGATTGAGTCAAAATAGTCAATCTGGAGAATTAATTTTATGATCTGTTAAATTACCCATCAAGCACCATATTGTGCATTTGTTAGGTCGCAGGGAATAAAGCAGGCAGCATTCCTGTCCTTGCGAGGCCTATGCTCTAGTGGATTCAAGTTTCAAATAGTTTTCTCTTCTCTGTATAGGCTACCTCCACTCTTACAAGATTCTTCACCTCCCCAGTGAAATACCTGATACCAATTTCCTGTGCTTTTCATGGCCTCAGGAAGAAACAAATCTAAGGAACAAAGTGTGAAAAATACACACATAAGCCATCTCTAAACTGCTCTCTCTGCTTAACAACCATGCTGCAGATTTCCAAAAGTAGGAGGGATAAAATAATACAGTATTAGTAAAATAGGTTTCCTGGGCTGCCCTGCTGCCCTAGAAACCCTAAACTCTATGACTGTTACTGTGGGGAAAAGGCATCAGTTCTAAACAACTGTCTTAATAAAGGCACTACTAGAACAGACTCTCTAGCAGGCAACTAAGCTTAAATAACTAAAAGCTCTCTGGCACCCACACAGAAGTTCTTAAACACAAACTTCACTTTACTGGAAGATCCTTTCTGCAACACTCATGAAGGTGCAATAATTATTAATAAATAAGAATGCCAGCCTATAGGAGTATCCTTTGAGGCCTTTCCACCAGCTAGAATCTCAACACCATAGCAGGATTTAACTACAAGTCTGTTTACACCAGTAGCAGAAAATTGAATTTATGTTGCTGAGAAATCTCTGAAGCAAAGTATTGATATTTCATAGAAATTTCTATATTTTCTTCTTTTCTTACACATCCAAATGAAAAGCCCCCAATTTCCAGCTGCCAAAACAGCTAAATATTGTCATCATCAGAAAAATTAAATGCTTGTCTCAGAGAAGGAACTGCTCTGTGGAAATTCCTGTGCATCTCAGGACAAAGGAAAAAAATGTTGTTGATGATTCATTTTTGCTAAAGGATAAATGTACTTATCATACATGGCTTTGCACAGCGAAGAACAACTGTAAGCCACGGTAGTAAGAAAATTATCAGAGTTTGGAAAGAGGCATCATGCCTAGTTACTGAAATTCAACTCCAAAGTTTCTCCTACCTCCATCAACCTATGTGACCTTGGGTAAATCACCTGACCTTTCCCCACTCTTTCAGGTTCCAACTCTGCTTTCATATTCCTCATGCTGCTCATTCTATCGGGAATGCCTTCTTTGACATCTCCTCCAAGTCTAAATTTCTTATAAAATGCTATTCTGTGAAGTTTTCCCTCATTCCCTTAACCGAATCAGCTTCTTTCCTACTCATATCCCTAGTCTACACTGTCCATACTTCCATTATATCATTTATCATATGGCATTACTATTGCACATTTATCACTTTGTTTATTTTATTTTAGCTTATCATGTTATTTTATAGCCATCTTATGGTATTAGGTTCTATGCTATTAGTTCTACTCCTACTATTATTTACAATATTATTAGTAGTATTATGAGCATTTTCTATGTGTCAGGCCATATATGAATACATTACCCCTAACTGTCATAAAAGTCCTATATGATGGTGTTATAATTATTACCATCTTTTACAGTTGAAAAAAGCAAAAATCAAGAAAGATTATGCAAATGATTAGTAGTGGCACTAAGGATCAAAATAAAGACTATTTTACTATGGCTTTAATTACTACCCTAAAGTAGTACCTATAAATAGAAGTAGATAATATATACTATATTCTTACTAGGTGTCAGATTCTGTACTATATGCTTTTTACATAGTAGCTAATGTGATTCTCAAAAAAACACTGTGATGTAGAAATTGTGATTATGATTTTCATTTTTTAAATGAAATCAAAGGTTCAGAATGGTTAAATGACTTGCCTAAAGTCAAAGAACTATGGAGGCTGAATTTGAATACAGGTCATTGTGCCCCAGTGCCTAAGTGCTTATCCACTACTCTGTTCCATTAACAGATGGGAGAAGTTTGTTTTAATCTTTGAAAATACTATACAGATTTTTAAGAATAATTCATCTGGAAACAGAAAACTCGAAAGTTACCTCTTCCGAGTCATGCAATTGATCAAAATCTAACAAGCCCCAGAGCACTCACCTTAGCACATGTGTGGATCCATTAATAGTTGTGGTTGAACAGGGGACAGTCTGGCCCAGAATGGAAGGTCTTCGGTAGCGTTCATCATCACAGCAGAGGATGATGAGGAAGGCACGTCTAAAAGATTTATTCAAGAAGGCGTAGAGAAAAGGGTTCAACCCAGAATTGATGTAGCCAAGCCAGAGGAAAGCAGTCCACACCTGCCCGGGAACAGTATAGTCTACGAATGGATCCACAATATTGGTGACGAAGAATGGAGCCCAGCAAAGGCAGAAGCAACCCATGATGATGCACAGAGTCTTGGCTGCTTTGGTCTCTGTCCGCATGCGATGAGTGCTGTGCTGGTCTGCTGGTTGGAGCCTGCCCTCTGTGGGGGCTCCTGCCCGCTGCAGCATCTGGATCTGGTGAGCATGCTCCTTAGCTGTGACATAGATGCGGTAATAGGCCAGAACCATGAGGAGAAATGGGATGTAGAAGGCCACCACGGAGCAGGTGATGGCGTAGGGCTTGTTGACCATGAAGATACAGTACGTAGAGTTAGAGTTCTGATTGACCTTCCTTTTTTCTATCTGAGAGTTAGAGGGAAAGAGGACGTGAAGAAGTATGGTGGGCAGAAAGGAATAAAAAAGTGAATCGGAAGACGCAGGAGAAGAATGAGGAAAATTGTAAGAAAATACAAAGGATAAAAAAGAAGAAGAGAAAAGGAGGATTTGGAAGGTTGAAAGAAAGAGAAAAGGAACAGAGAAGGAAAGGGAGGGATAGATAAAAGAGACGGGTGAAGGGAAAGAAAAGAAAAAAGGTTTATCAGCAAAGCTTTTGTTTTCCTTCTAATAAGCCTACAGCATATAGAACCATGACCGTAGGAAAGGAATACGTTTTTGGCTGCTTTGGGTCTTCTTATATCTCAATATTTCCATAAAAATCTTCTAGAATTTTGATAGGAATTAGAATAGTGTGACTGAGGAAAAATGACATTTTTTCAATGTTAAGATTTCCAGTTCACAAGCATGATAATTCTTTCTCTTTATGTAAGTCTTTCAGAATTTATTTCAGTCATATTTTATATTTTTGTATAAACATCTTTTGCCAGATTTAACCTAAATCTTTGCATTTTTAATGCAAATAGTACTATGCTAAATTCATATTCCAAACTGTCCGCTGCTAATATGTAGAACTCTGAAAAATTTTTGTATATTGGCTATGTATTCAACAATTTTGTTAAATTAGTAACTAATATTTCATCTTTAGATTCTTCTGAATGTTTTCCATGAATAATCATGTGATCTGCAAATAATGACAATTTCACGTCTATCTTTCTAGTCTTAATACCATTTTTCCTTGCATGTTCAACTTAATAAGATCTCTAGTACAATACTGAATAAGAATGGTAACAGTGGACACCATTTTTCCAGTCCCAGTTTTAGGAGGGGAGATTTCAATATTTTACTATTAAGTATGACATTTGCTGTCAGGTTTTTGTCAATGCCCTCTGTTTAAGAAAGCTCCCTTCTATTCCTACTGTGATGAAAAAATTTTTAAATTATGATTGTATATTGAATTTTGTCAATGCATTTTAGATAGTAATAAGATGATCATGTGGGTTTTCTCTTCTTTCTTTCATTCATACAGTGGCATATAGTGTTATATTACTGGTATAAATCTCACTCGCCTTGAATATTGTGATATACTAGATTCATCTTAGGAACTGAAAGACTTTTTTTCCACCTATAAACTCTGCATGCTGATGGCTCTTAGTTATCAGTCTTCTCTAGGAATAGATCTTGGTTGAAGAGAGCTGTGTAACCCAATGACACTTCCCTTCCTGAGGTCAGCCTGCATCCAGTGTGAACATACACATGAATAGAGATACGAATAAAAATATGTATGATAAATAATATGCTGTTTCATTCATTGTGTACACATTTAGTATTTTGTCTTATAGTATATTGTAAGGTTATAGTATACCTTCTTATTGAATTGACATTTTTATCCTAATAAAATCTCTTTTTTTCTCAGTATTATTTTCCTCAAGTCACAGGAACCTAATCCTATATTTCACCTAGGAACAAAGATTCATGAGTTGCTAATTCAGTATTTGCAGCAACTTTATTACCATGAATAACAAGGATCAACTACACAGGTATAACGAACACCTGGGTTACGCTAGTTTCTCTCTCGGCCAATTCAATGTGCAAACGAGTGAAAGATATGAAATGCAATTACAATATCATGGAGCAAACACAAAGCATGTTAATAGTAAGCAGATGCCCCGTTCCCCAGTTACATGAATTAAACAGGGGATGCTTCTATCTCACTGTCACAAAAGAACACAGTTCACTAGGTTATTTCTCTTGGAAGTTCTACATCAGAAGGTAAGAGTGCTGAGTCCTTGTTACAAATTTTGATGCACAGAAGCTTATACTTCCAAAGGTCTTCTCCATTAGGGATGAAGTTTAGCACAAACTTAAGGACATAGACTCTTGGGTCCAGTAAGCTTGGACTTAGCTCTAGTCACCGCCACTCCCTACCAATGTGAATTAACCTCGTTGACCCTCAGTTTCCGAAGGATGATGACAGGATTACTTCACAGCACTGTTGTGAGTCCTGAGTGAGACAATGATTAAATTAACACAGGGCTCAGCACACAGTAAGTGTTCAACATTTGCTGGCCATTACTATATTTATCTACTCATTATTAGAAATTTGAATTTCATTTCTCCCAAGAATGATAAAATTGAAAGCTTGAAAGAAAAGGGATAAGATTTTAAAAAAATATCCATACAGTCTCCCTTGTACGGATCCCCTTTCATTTCTCCACTCCTCTGTCCCCAGCATTTCTTTCAGAAGCCCAAGGAACTCTCGTTCTGACATACCACATGCAAATCCTGGCCCAGTCTTGGCTTGGATATCCTTTCCTGGACAAAGAATAAGGCAAGATTAGGGGCTAAGAATGGGATGGAGAGAGGAAGGGGCAGCTCCTATTCTGACTGGTCCTCTTGGGTCAGAGTTCACTCTCAGTCTCTCCTCCCCATTCCCTGGTCAGAGTCCTGGGATCCATCTTAAAGTGACTGCCTGACAACTTCCTTAGGGGTGGGGGGAAATATATATATATACATATCTCCCTGCTAATGGATCCAGATCATAGCTTTCAATCATCAAAGCAAGTCTGATATTGAAAACAAAGTATGTCAGAGTTGGAAACTCTCCAAGAGCATCTAGACAGGAGTTGACAGATGCCTGCAACTTGTGTTTTCCTGCACCGCTCAAAGACACTGTTCCCAGTGAAGACCCAAGGATCTTCTCATCACAGCCCTCCAGGAAGTGGCTCAGTGACAGAGCTGGGCTCAGGGTCCAGTTCTCTGGATTCCGGGCCCATACATTCTCTGGAAACCTCCACCCCATGACAGGTTTTCCGTGGGTCACCTGAAGCCTCAAAGGGTCTCAGCATGAAATGAGAGGAAGGCCTCTTGGGATACATCACATCCCTCAGGCTCTGGAGTTTGTCTGCTAAGCTTTGAATACCTGTTCCGCTATTCACTAGCTGTGAATTCATAGGCATATTACTTCACCATTTTTGAACCTGAGTTTTCTCATCTGTGAAATGGGGGGAAATTATTATAATTTTCCCAAAGGGAGGCTGCTGTCAGGATTACATGTATTTAGTGTACTACTTTCTGGCATACAGTAAACTTTCAAAAATGTTAGCCTGCCTTTTGCTGCTGTTGTTGTTGTTATTGTTGTTGCACTGTCAGGATCTTTCTTAGGATACCCACCTAACCTGACATTGTTTGTTTATTTAGAATCCCAAGCAAACAACGTTAGTCAAACAGTAAACCCATACGGTCTGCATGAGTACTCACCAAATCAATTATTCCAATGTTATTCCAGCCTTGCATTATAGGGAGGAAAGAGATAAACATGGGGATGACCCAGCAGCCTCCCAGCATTAATGCGATGCGCAGAGGGGTCATCTTGTTCCTATAGACCAAAGGCTGGCAGCAGATGGCATAATACCTGGAAGGAGAATAGAGGGGGTGGGTGTCAAGGGAAAGGATAGATGAGAGGGAGAAGGAGGAGGCATAATTCACGAGAGAGAAGTACAGAGGAGAAGGGAAATAAGAAGAGGAAATAGTGGGAAAGGAGCAAAGTAGAGGGGGAAGTAGAGAATAAAAGTAAAGAAGGAGGAGAAAAGAATGAGAAGGGGGAAATTGGATGAGTGAGTAGTAGAGGAAGGGAGAGAAGTGGGAGAACAGAGAAAATAAAAAGCAATTGTACAATAAAATACTGTATTGTCCAGTGAGCTTCTGCTACTATAATTATAAACTTTAGATCACACATATGTGAACCATTACCAGACATTGGTCCCATATCCCTCTTTCTCTCTCAATACCTGAAAAGCTCAATATATACCTGAGAGTCTGTTCCATCTCAGGCACAGACCTAACACTACGCTCATGCCTAGGGATTTTAAAGGCTATTGCCCAGCTCTCTGGGCATCTGCATCCAGAAATACGCAGTCCTTTTGACAACAACGTGAGGAAACCCAAAGTTGGCTCTACATCTGAGCTCTAAGAACAGTGTTTCAAACTTGCCCTCATCCTCTTGATACCTACCTATACCAAGTTGATGCTCTAAGTCAGTGTTCTTTAAATTTTGGTCCAGGGATTCTGCCCTTCTTCTCTATATTAGACTCGCCTGAGGAGATCTGCTTAAAATGCAGATTTCAAAGATCTCCTGAAATAGACCCCGAGGGGGATGAACCTGTATGATTTCTGACAAGTGGAAATCATCACTGCTGTTTGCTACATATGTCCAGTTCCTGGCCTCCTTGTGGCTGAGTGGAGCCGATTGACTATTTTGGCCCGAGTCATGAATAAAATCAACATGTGTTATTTCTGGACTGAAGCATTTAATTGTTTCTCTGCTGCCAAGAAAGTAAAGTTTCAAATATTTCCCGCTCCATCATTTCCTACCTACTGGTAGAGACCATCTTATTTCCATTTATCAGGGTCTGATCTTTTTCCAGGGACTGTCAGCTCATGGTTTACAGAGCTCAGATTCTGCCTATGTTACTGGAAGTGAAAGTGAAGTCGTTCAGTCATGTCTGACTCTTTGCGACCCCACAGACTGTAGCCTACCAGGCTCCTCTGTCCATGCGATTTTCCAGGCAATAGTCCTGGAGTGGGTTGCCATTTCCTTCTCCAGGCTATCTTCCTGACCATGGATCGAACCTGGGTCTCCCACATTGTAGATAGACGCTTTACCATCTGTGCCACCAAGGAAGTCCAGCCTATGGTACTAACTTTCTTCTTATCTCCAGAGAGAGGTACATCTTGCCCCACTCAATGATCTGGCCTCTAACTCCTAGATTGCTCCTTGTATGTTGTTCCAATCTTGGAGACCATATACTTTCATGCCCAGACAGTTCACTGAATCTGACAACAAGTAAACTATCATGGTAAGCTTATCAGCCATTTGTCTTTGGAAAAGTCAAAGAAAAAAATGCAAAAAGACAGCCTGGAGGCTAAGTCTATTCTTTAAGATTTTATATCAGTTAATGATAAGCCACCCCCTTATACCCTTCATTTTATGCAATTCACTTTGTTAATTTTTACCACCTCTTCCTTTCTTTTCTTAATTCAAAGCCTAACTAATAGAACAAAGGCTATATTCTGTGAAAAGCTGGTGGTAGGATGATTTGGGAGAGAGGGTGAAATGAGAAGGAGAGCCCAGTGTTGGAGCATAAGAAGAGAGTGCCATAGGATCTGGGAGGGGAGAATTATACCCTTCCCTCTAAGGCATCAAAGAGTAGCTGACCACATTGTGTCAGGGAACTCCCTGTGCCCAGCAAGACAGTGGAGTGTCCTGATCTGGACCAAAGTGCAAAGAACAACAAACCAAAGAATGGGCGAGGGAATTACTCAGGAACTCATTTTCTTTATCTATAAAACTGACATGGTAGCCAAATCTAACTAAGGCTAACTCAGTAATGGAAAGAATCATGATTAAGTGGAATTCTCTTCACAACTCTTGACTTATATAAGAAAGGCAAATTTTTCTGAATGGCTGTATTAATAATCATCAGAGGTTTACTTACAAAAAGTTGATGAATTTGGAGTATATGAAAACATAATTTTTTTTTTCAAAATTTGCTCCCTTCCTCACTTCCTGCTAGAGGGCCTAGATTAGCTAGATTATATATTGGTTTTGTACATTTACCATCTTCCCTCTTTTTTTGTTGGTAATAGCATCCCAAGTCCTTTGGGAATTCTCTTTTCACTTGTTGTTGTACAGTTGGGAAAATAAATGATATGATTCTGACTTTTTCAGCCAGGGAGTGACCTAATCAGACATTTTCCTGGAACTCTGAATGCCACGCAGAGTGATGTGGAGACGGGAAAGTCAGCAAAGGTCCCTCTATTCCCACAGCTGCCTCCTGCTCTCAGCAGGACTGAGAGCAGTTCCTGTTCCTTAAATATTTGGGCAGTCATGCTCTTGCCCCTTTAGGTTCTCAGTTCTTTAGTTCTTCCTTCAATTAAACAAGCCACCCCATACCTTTCCACTAAATTCCCTTTTGTGCAGATGATGTTGTAGGTTGAAATGTGCTTCCCTCTCCCAAAAGATATGCTGAAATACAAACCTTCAGTGCCTTGGAATATGGACTTATTTGCAAGCAGGTTCTTTAGAGAAGTAATAAAATTAAAATGAGGTGATTAGGATGGGCCTTAATCCAACATGACTGCTGCTGCTGCTAAGTCGCTCCAGTCGTGTCCGACTCTGTGCGACCCCATTTCCGGCAGCTCCCCAAGCTCTGCCGTCCCTGGGATTCTCCAGGCAAGAACACTGGAGTGGGTTGCCATTTCCTTCTCCAATGCATGAAAGTGAAAAGTGAAAGTGAAGTCACTCAGTCGTGTCCAACTCTTCACAACCCCATGGACTGCAGCCCACCAGGCTCCTCCGTCCATCGGATTTTCCAGGCAAGAGTACTGGAGTGGGTGCCATCGCCTTCTCCAACATGACTGAAATCCTTATAAAAATGGAAAGTTAGACAAGACAGACACACTTAGAGACAAAATGGCAATGTGAAGACAGAGGATTGAAATGATGCTTCAGCAAGCCAAAAAAACACCAAAGAGTGCCAGTAAAACACTTGAAGCTAGGAAGAGGCAAGAAAGAATCTTTTCCCTACAGGTTCAGAGGGAGCAGGGACCTACAAACACCTTGATTTGAGACATCTAGTCTCTAGAACTGAGATAATAAATATCCTGTTGTTCCAAGCCACTCAGTTTGTGGTACTTTGTTATGTCAGCTCTAGCAAAACCTAATAAAGTTGGCTAAAATAAGTTCCTGCTACTTGTAACCAAAGTACCTTGCCTCAGTGAAAATGGTTCTGAATGCCAGATATGTCCTTCATAGAAACTTTGTTCAAAGTAAGAATGCTTTCATCTTTATTCACTACACCTCCAGGTCAAAGCTCAAATTATAGCATCTCTTCATCCACCAACCCAAAGAAGGCAATCAAAAGATAACTTAAAAAAGGTGCTTCCCTATCTTTGCTGAATAACTTATTATTTTTGAGGTTTGGAACAGGTACCAAGGTACTGGATAAAGACAAGAGACTTTAGGAATTTGGTTAGATCTCCATTGTCATGTAGATCCAAAAATTCAAAAAGACAAAACAAAATCAAATATTTTATTGGACAAAAGGTATGTTTGAAGAGGCAACATGAAGATTCTTCTGATTTCCATAAGTAGATATGTATGTTTAGAGGATTATGTTGGGAAGACAATAGAATTTACAGAAAAGGACTATGACCACATGGTTATACTAGTGCTCTTTCATAGCTCAGTTGGTAAAGAATCCACCTGCAATGCAGGAGATCTCGGTTCGATTCCTGGGTTGGGAAGATCCTCTGGAGAAGGGAAAGGCTACCCACTCCAGCATTCCTGAGCTTTCCGTGTGGCTCAGCTGTCAAAGAATCTACCCACAATGCGGAAGACCTGGGTTCGATCCCTGGGTTGGGAAGACTGGAGAAGGGACAGACTACTCACTCCAGTATTCTGGCCTGGAGAATTCCATGGACTCTATAGTCCACGGGGTTGCAGAGTCAGACACAACTGAGTGACTTTCATTTTCACTTTCTTTTCTAAGCCTAGTTTGGCCAAGGCGATTGTCTGATTTCATAGCATGATGAATATCATGTGGACAATAAGATCTCCCGAAGTTCTGCTGTCCAAACGTTCGACGCATTAATTTGCATTGTTGTTGTTTAGTCACTAAGTCGTATCTGACTCTTTTGTGACTTCATGGACTGTAGCCTGCCAGGCTCCTCTGTCCAAGAGATTTCCCAGACAAGAATACTGCAGTGGGTTGCCATTTCCTTCTCCATGGAAATCTTCCCACTCCAGGGATCGGACCTGCATCTATTGCATTGACAGGTGGATTCTTGACCACTTAACTTGCATTGCCCTTGGCTACTTGGAGCTGCTGTTACAGAAATGATGGTGACAGGTTCTTTTTTGAAATTCGACTTTAAGAGGCATCCTGTGGATGCAGTACACATCCCACCTATCCCATACACATTTACATACACAGTCTGTAACCTGAACAATGAGGGCGTGGAATAAAGTTGCTTGAAATGTTCATTTCCCAGAGAGATAAGGTAGGATATAGTGATGGTTTCATGCAGAGACAGCTGTAGAAAGTTACTCGTGCATGATGTGAAGTGGGGGCTTCCCTGGTGGCTCAGATGGTAAAGAATCTGCCTCCAATGTAGGAGACCGAGGTTCAGTCCTCGGGTTGGGAAGATCCCCTGGAGAAGGGAATGGCTACCCACTCCAGTAATCTTGCCTAGAGAATCCCATGGTCAGAGGAGTGTGATGGGGTACAGTCCATAGGGTCGCAAAGAGTCACACGACTGAGCAACTAACACACACACACACACACACACACACACACACACTGATGTTAGACGGTGGAGCAAGCCTAGGAAAAATCCTTTATTTCCTACTATAAAAATTAACAATAAGTAAAGGGGAAAAATAATTTTATTTTATTTTCTCTAAACTATATTGCTGTTGCTGCTGCTGCTGCTGCTGCTGCTGCTACTAAGTCGATTCAGTCATGTCTGACTCTGTGTGACCCCATAGACAGCAGCCCACCAGGCTCCTCCATCCCTGGGATTCTCCAGGAAAGAACATTGGAGTGGGTTGCCATTCCCTTCTCCAATGCATGAAAGTGAAAAGTGAAAGTGAAGTCACTCAGTCGTGTCTGACTCTTCGCGACCCCATGGACTGCAGCCTACCCGGCTCCTCCGTCCATCAGATTTTCCAGGCAAGAGTACTGGAGTGGGGTGCCATTGCCTTCTCCAAATTACACTGAAATTGTGAATTACAGGTAAGGATGACTAAGAAAAATACTAAATTGTGTCTATGTATGTGTTTTACTTAAATATTCTCCTCTACACTTTCAATCTGGTGTCATGTCCTACAATAAAAATAATATGATTTTTAAGTGACATGGAATAGAGACTTTAAGACTAAAAACTATAAGGTNTTGTGAATTACAGGTAAGGATGACTAAGAAAAATACTAAATTGTGTCTATGTATGTGTTTTACTTAAATATTCTCCTCTACACTTTCAACCTGGTGTCATGTCCTACAATAAAAATAATATGATTTTTAAGTGACATGGAATAGAGACTTTAAGACTAAAAACTATAAGGTTTTTATTTGGAGCTCAAATTAGAGCACTCACTTGACTTTGTGGGCCCAAGATTCTTACCCAGGCCTTTGCACTCTTGAGACAGCTGTTAAGCCACCTCATATCCTTCTAATTTCTTTCCTCATATCTCTCCAATATTTGCTTTCTAGCAAAGGATCAAGAAAAATAAACATCCTCTTGAAGGATGTAAATTAAGTATGTGAAAATCAATACCACTGAAAAAAATGATGAATAAAAATTGAGTTCTACTATTAACTGACTAATGGAGGGAGCTTCTTTAACATTCTAGCTTTGTTTGTAGATCAAGGACCAGATAGATATAAAAAAACTTGATTTTTACCTATCATGGTTGCTTTTAATACTTACTTTTGGATTATATTACCAGTGTTAATAACAAACACATTTTTCCTGTAATGACCTGCCCCCCAAACACATGTGCAACATTGACAGAAATAGCTAAATTTGCAATTTATTTGGAATTTATGAAAAGTATGCTGAGTTAATAATAAGAGCTACTCTTCATTTCCTTAACAAGGAAATTTCCTACTTGTATAATCTCATTTGGTCCTCCTCACAACTACTTTTGAGAAAGGAACTATAAATGCACCCATTTCACATATGAGGAAACAGAGAAGTGTCAAGATTTNATAATAAGAGCTACTCTTCATTTCCTTAACAAGGAAATTTCCTACTTGTATAATCTCATTTGGTCCTCCTCACAACTACTTTTGAGAAAGGAACTATAAATGCACCCATTTCACATATGAGGAAACAGAGAAGTGTCAAGATTTATCCAAGGTCCCACTGGTGGTAAGAACCAAGCTGGGATCTGGCCCAGGCAGCCTGACACAAGGGCCAAGATGTTACCTCATTACTATCACTTCACTCTGTCACTCCCCTGAAACACCCAAGGGATTATTCCAATTCTTTACAAGCCGTTTTAAAAAACAATCAAAACATAAAAAACATTGAATCTCAAAACTTGAAGGATCCTCAAAATCCCCAAGACCCCAAATCTCTTCTAAAATGAAGCATATCCAAGCCTGCATGAAAGCATGAAGGACTGGGAATTCACCAAGTCCTACANTTTTAAAAAACAATCAAAACATAAAAAACATTGAATCTCAAAACTTGAAGGATCCTCAAAATCCCCAAGACCCCAAATCTCTTCTAAAATGAAGCATATCCAAGCCTGCATGAAAGCATGAAGGACTGGGAATTCACCAAGTCCTACAACAGTACACTCGAAACTCAAGACTATCCCATTAAAAGTTAAAATGTCTCCTTCAAAAGTGATTTTCTGTAGCTTCCAGTTTTGCCCTCTGTCTCGAATTAAAATTTCTATCTCTGATTCTCCTTCTACACAGTGGTCCTAGATATCTAAGGAGAGCTTTTACGTTTCTCTTGAGTTTTATTTTCTGGTAAAAATATTCCTAGTTGCATGCAACCCNAAGAGTCGGACACGACTGAGCAACTGAACTGAACTGAACTGAACTGTATATGTGTGTGTGTGTGTATACATATATATATATATATATATATATGTATACACACAATATTATTGTAAACAAATTTAAATACATTTTGGAACTGGGACTCTAAATCATTTAACAAATAACATAGAAGCCACTGAGTTCAACCTCTTTCCTGATCATTGATTCTAAGAAACAAAAGGCAAAGAATTGATCCCTCAAGTTGAATGGAAACAGTGAGACCATACTGACTACAAGCAGTGAGGTTGCCTAGATGTAGCATCCTCTCATAGACTTAATCCAGGCCCAGCTTTTCTACCTGGGATGGGTGAAGGTCACATCTTGAATGATCCACAGAAATCAAATCTCCAATTAAGATAAGCTAAAGAAAAAAATGTCAGTCACTGGAGAGAAGAGATGAAGAATCAGGTGGCTGATAAGACCTGGACTTTGGAATGGAATGAAAAAACAGAAACCTTTCACGACAAATATTTTCACGATTCCTAATCAATAAAGCAGAAATCATCTTTAAAATTTAGGAGTTAAGTGTTAAAGATCTTTGAAACAGGATTTACAAAAGCATTTTGCCTTTAGCAAGAAAATCGGTAAGTTCTAGTCCCAAACACTTCACGTATGTTCCTTTGACTTTGGACAAATCTTTGGATACTACACATCTTTGTGTCTCTGTTTTCTTATGTGTAAACAGGGTATTGACTTACATCTGACTTTTTATAAGAAGTTGTAATTGTAATGAATTAAAGATGGCCACATCTCCCATCCAGGGACAGGGCATCTGCATCCTTCCCACAGGGCTGCCCTGTGGCTGATTTGACCAACAGAGTACACTGGAAGTGTTGTATGACAGTCCCAGGTTCAATTTTTAATAAGACTCTTGGTTTCTTGGAGCTGTCATGTAAAAAATCTGGCATGCATCAACATGAGATCATGAATATGGAGCATATGGACAGAGACAAGAGCCTGGCTGAGCCTAGCCTTCCAGATGACCCCACCAAGATGCCAGGTGTATAACTAAATGACCTTGGACCCTCCAGGCCAGTTCAGTCTCCAGTCAAAAGCCACCAAGTGACTTCAGCCAAGCCAGAGCTCCTGATGAACAGAACTGTGACATCTAATAACAACGCATGGTTGTTCAAGGCACTAAGTTTTGGGGGAGATGTCGTACCCAACCACAAAGGTAACCAGGTAGCATACAGTCGGGGGTAACTCTGGGGTTTACCGGCTGGGCAGTAATTCTCCTTCTAGGAGGTGATCCATATTTAGGGGGCAGAATTTTAGAGAAAAAGACCAATCTTTCTGCTCTTGATTTTGTTATATTTTAGTTCCTCTAGTTCTCTTTTGAGGAGGTGGAGAAGACAGAAAAGCACCAGTAGCTCAAGAAGAAACTGAAGCCCTTTTTCTTGGCATCCCAAGAGGTTCGGCAAGCTGCCAGTCACCTGGGGGGTCAATGAGAAGACCTCACAGGGGTGTTCACCAGGAGCCAGGCACAAGAAGGGGCTGAGAATGCAGCCATGAGCAGAGATAAAACTGTGGGTTCCAGTAAGGAAAAATTATAGGGGTGGAAGGACTGGAAAGACTGCTTCCTGTCAGAGATACAGAGGGCATCAGATCACGTCTTTGCACATAATTCCACATGCAATGTGCAGATCTAATGTTTACTATGTTCCTCTTGGTTAAATATTCTTCTGTACACTCATGATAAGAAAACTTGTAAGAAGGGGAATATCAGTTGTCTAGGAAGGTGTCTCCTGAGTTATCACTGACTAAAGAAAAAAGGATAATCCACTAAAAATATAGTCTCCAAAAATCTTAGAAGGGTTTACTGAGCACATACAAAAGTTTCCAAGGTATACTTTGATATACATGAACTGAGCAGTCTGTCAGTAGACACTGGATGATTATCCCACTGACCCTTCCAGACTAAGCCCAAGGGTCACATTCCCTGGAAAGTTCTTCTGGCCCCAAAAAGCTCAGGGGAGACTCTCTCCTGTCAGAGATGTGTACTGGTTCTTCATCTCTGCATTTCTTTTGAGGGGGTGGGGCGGGGCTTGCCACATGTCCTGTGGGTTTCCCTGGTTCCTCAGTGGTAAAGAATCTGCCTGCAGTGCAACAGACACAGGAGATGTGGGTTCAATCCCTGGGTCGGGAAGACCCACTGGAGAAGGAAATGGCAACCCATTCTGGTATTCTTGCCTGGGAAATCCCATGGACAGAGGAGCCTGGAGGGCTACAGTCTTGTGCTTAGTCACTCAGTAGTGTCTGACTCTTTGCAACCCTTTGGACTGTAGCCTGCCAGATTCCTCTGCCCATGAGGATTCTCCAGGCCAGAATACTGGAGGGGGTTGCTATGCCCATCTCCAGGGGATCTTCCCAACTCAGGAATAGAACTCAGGTCTCCCGCAATGCAGGCAAATTCTTTACCGTCTGAGCAGCCAAGGAAGCCCAGGCTACAGTCTATGGGGTTGCAAAGAGTTGGACATGACTGAGCAACTAAACAGCAGCAGCAGCACGTGACTTGCAGGATCTTAGTTCCCTGACCAGGGATCAAACCCATGCCCCAGCAGTGAAAGTGTGGAGTCCTAACCACTGGACCACCAGGGAAATCCCTCTGCCCTGGGGCTTTACAGCACCTCGTATATATGTGTGACACAGCATTTCTCTAGCTAGATTATAATTGTCCGCTTGTTTCTCTGCTACAATTACTACTATTCAAACCATGTTGTTGCTGTTTAGTTGCCAAGTTGTGTCTGACTCTTTTACAACCCCCTGGACTATAGTCCCCCAGACTCCTCTGTCCATGGAATTTCCCAGGCAAGAATACTGGAGTGGGTTGCCATTTCTTTCTCCAGGGGAGTCTTTGTTACCCAGAGGTCAAATCTGCATCTCCTGCATTGGCAGGTGGATTCATTACCACTAAACCACCAAGGAAGCCCATTCCTACTATACAGACCACCTATTTTTTTTAGGACACACTTCGTGTCAGAGGTATTCTATGTTATTTCTAATTCCTACAGCAACTCTGCAAAGCAGCATCCAACATCCACACTCTAAATATAAAGAAACTGAAGCCCAGAGAATTTAATACACTTGCTGAACATCACACAGCCAGATATGAGAGAACTGGGACTGAATCCCACATTTGCCAAAGTTCATATCCCAGTAATGCTAACAAAAGGGCAAGGCTTGACACAAGTAACCTTATCTAGAAATAGGAAGGACTGAATGCAACGCCCTATAAGCTTTCTGAGCTGAGGACACAAGAAAAAAGACATATTTAAAGATGAAACTGACAGATAAGATAATACACAGGGATAATAACAAAAAGCTACTGCAATAACCCAGAAACAAAGATGAAAAATGTTTAAGATGAGGAAGATAGATTGGAAAGATATTTATGAAAATATAGCTAAGACTCGGCATTTGGCTGGTGATGGTAGATAAGTAAAAGATGCTCACGAGGAATTACCTTTAAATGATGAAAAGTTAACTAATAAATGCACCTTTGATGTACAAAGTGGAAGAGGATAATGTTTATGATGGAAATTTCCACTTTGGGATTAAGAAGACAGAAAAATGCTTAAGGCAAGATGTTGAACAGGCAGCTACCTGTTCTACAGAGACCAGAGGCATGAGGCATGGGACATGCGACATAGGAAAAGACAGCAGGAGAGACGAAGGCAGAGGTGCAGATAAAGCCACGGGATAGGTTATCCCTCCAGAAAAGAGAAAGAAGATATCCAGGGCTGGAAGGCTGAGGGTCTAACCTTGAAGGACATTCAACTATGCAACAGGAAGAAACAGATGACTATCAGCGTCAGAGAGGGCACTCACAATAGCCACCAGGAATTCGCATTGGGACAAGGAAGCAATAATAGAATAATAATTGTGGCTAACATTTACTGAACATTTACTAGTTGCCACACACTAGCATACTTTTTTATGGCATATACGCAGTAATTTAATCTTCAGAAACTCCAAATGGAATATGTGGCTTCTCGAGTGGCTCAGTGGTAAAAAAAATCCACCTGCTAATGCAGGAGATACAGAAGATGTGGATTTGATCCTTGGGTTGGGGAGATCCCCTGGAGGAGGAAACGGCAACTCACTCCTGTATTCAAGGACCCTTATTCAATGGACATGAATCTGAGCAAACTCTGGGAGAGAGTAGAGGACAGAGGAGCCTGGCATGCGGCAGTCCATGGGATGGCAAAGAGTCGGACACAACTTAGCAACTGAACAACAACAAAATGGAATACACTATTAATATTATTGGACTTCCCTTGTGACTTAGCTGGTAAAGAATCTGTCTGCAATACAGGAGACCTGGGTCCGATCCCTGGGTTGGGAAGATCCCCTGCAGAAGGGAAAGGCTACCCACTCCAGTATTCTGGCCTGGACAATTCCATGGACTGTATAGTCCATGGGGTTGCAAAGAGTTGGACATGACTGAGCAACTTTCATTCACTCACTCATTAATATTATTAATACAATTTTGCTGATGAGAAGACAAAAACCAGAGAACTTAAGTAACTTACTTAAGACCATATAATTGGTAATTAGTCAAAGCTGGGTTTGAATCCAGGAAACCTAGGATCCTAGGTCTCATTCTTATACACGTATATATCAAGACTTCTAAAAAGGTAGAAAAACTAACACTAAAGTCATATCAAANTTAATACAATTTTGCTGATGAGAAGACAAAAACCAGAGAACTTAAGTAACTTACTTAAGACCATATAATTGGTAATTAGTCAAAGCTGGGTTTGAATCCAGGAAACCTAGGATCCTAGGTCTCATTCTTATACACGTATATATCAAGACTTCTAAAAAGGTAGAAAAACTAACACTAAAGTCATATCAAACCACAAATTACATTTCAGAGCACTCTTTGCTCAGCTAAACATGCCTGGAGCAGCTACTATTGATCTGTAAGAACACAGAAACAGACGAGATAAAGACTGACTCTTAAGGAGCTGGTGAGAGATAAATAAACCAATTTTTTTAAAGTGATAACTGCTGTGTTAATATTTAACATCCTCTCTCTCTCTCTCTCTCTCTCTCTCTCTCAACATTCTATGGGAGCTGAGAGAAAGAAATAACAAATTTTCTTTGGGAATGAAGCTCAGCCAGTTAGTGGAGAAGGTGAGTACTAAAGAAGGGTGGATATTCACCTGGAACTCAACATACAAGTGCAACGTGGAATTATGAGGAATCACACCATACTCAGGAAATGATAACATACCACTCCTGGGTGGGAACAGAGATAGGAAGACATAGACTGAGGATAACTCTGAGGAAAAGAACTGAAATACAAGATAAGAATTTAGCCTATGTTTAATAAAGTGTCACCAAGAAACCTCTGGGGCTTTGCACATGCTGTTTTCTAGAGCTACTGCTCTCCATACTTCACCTTCTCCCTCTTCACCTACTGGCACCTACATTACCTACAGACCCCAGCTTCAGCATCACTTCTTCTGATAGCTGTCCCTGCACAGGAAGTCACGTGCTCCAACAACTCCTTTGACTTCCCCTTATTCTATGTCAATAACCATCAATTTTACTATAATTATCTACCTACTATCTGTATTTTTCACTAAAATCTCTGTGATTCAGAGCTATTCTGGTTGTTCACCATTGTACTCCCAGTCCTCTACTCAACTCAAAGCAATTAGTAAGCACTCAATAAATAGCTGATAAAATGAATATAAAAATAAGATTTCATATCCTCTAGCATGAACTTCAACTCAACAAATACTACTATTATATAAAAGCATGAACTTCAGAGAGTATCTGAGAAGGGGAAACTTGTAATCCCCAGTCTTTGCAGAAATGCATTTCAAGCCTCTTGGGAAAACAAATTAATTGTGTGACACAAGCTCACAGTGACAGACACTTTTCATTCATACACTCCAAAACTGAGTAATGCTCCAGGGAGATCATTAAGAAATGCCAGCACATTTATCTCCAGCACAGGATGAAACAAACAATCTTTGACTCAGAATTGTATGTTTTAGAAGCAAAACTGTTTTAAAAGAAAATGTGTGACTGAGTATCTGCTGGAGGAGTTTTGCAGATAAAACACATCAGATTCCTGGGCTGCCAAGAGGCAGGATGGCAATTCGGGTGGACACATCAAAGAGAAGATCACGCAGTGCTACAGATAACGGTATCCTCAGTGAAGTGAAAGGGAACTACATTTGAGCCAAATACAGGGCAATATACAGCATGATCAGAGAAAGAGCATCAGTGGCAAAAAGTCAAGAAGCATGGTATGTGAAGCCAGTGGAAGGACCTAGTGATATATGGCTGAGTGCAAAGAAGACTTGGGGAAGACACACCTCTGTTATGTTGTGGAGACTCCATGAAGTTACCTGTCAGTCTTCAGGTCAGCTTAAGAGAAGCTGATAGCTGCTATTCAGGTTGCCCAACATCCCTCTTTCCAGAGGGAAAAGAAATGTCATTCTCCTGTGACGGATGCTTCTGGTAAAGGCGGCAGTCACAGGGCCTCGTCTCTGCTCAGCACCATATGTGTCAGCCCCACACCACGATGATTAGTCAAGGGGAGAGTGTCTGGTTTAGGCACAGTCAATGAGAAATAGCATTTAGGTTTATCTTCTTTGGATTCGTGAGGCAAGGATGCTTTAAGACTCATGTTGCCTACAGCTAGTTTTCAACCCAGCCTGAGAATGAATCCAACAAGTAAACAGCATAGAGAAAGAGCGGGGCAGACACAGAGAAACAGGGACACAGAAAGAAGGACAGAAAGAGAAAGAAAAAGAAAGAAGGAGACAAAGAGGAGAGGGAGACAGAGACACTGGGAGAGAACTAGACTAGATGATAATGGTCAACCCTGCAGAGGCATGTCTGAAGCCTGACTTTTCAGCTACAAGACAATCAGTTCATTTTCTGTCACGCAATAATGAAAAAGACTTTACTAAAATATCACCTGAGAAGCAGGTTGGTAAAAACAGTACACTCAGGCAACTCATTAGGATATATAAAGAGAAAGCCCTCTTCAAGGTCTTATTTGAAACATAAGACCATTGAGTAAACTAAAACTATAGTCACATAACAAGTCTGCTTACTGCATATGAAATGACTGGCATTTAGAGGGGACTATTATTTACAGTTGTTAACTCTAAAGTATACAGTTGTGGAGGTAGAGAGGAAGAAACGGGGACATGTTTATGTTTTACTTGTGAAATAATGACGTTTTTACAATGCTCAGATATTATTGTTATGGTATTTTAAACTGTAATGATTAGAAAGGACCTCGGTGACAGAAATCAAACACGAGATCACGAACTGGGGTTGGATGAATGAAGATGAAGGTGAGGGTCATCGTGAGGAAGAATCTGCTAATAGGAGAAGGTGAGGGCTCCCCTGGGGGAGATTTCAGGGCATTCTGTGAGAAAGCAGACAGAAGTCTTTGGTCACAAAGATGTCCATGCGCCCCACCTTGTTCTGACCCCAGAGGGAACTTCTCACACCTAAGTCAGATTGTTCTCAGAGATTCGAGGAATGTGCCATTCAAGCAGCATGTCCAGCTAAAAGCCTTCTGTGGACACACTTACAGTCAAGAAGTGTTAACTTCCAGGAAAGAGAAAACTGAGTGCATATTTCAGAAATTAGTAAAAATGACCAAGATCCAAATGACCATCCAGCCTAGCCAACACTACTCTCTACTGCCCCCAGATGACCATTTTAATAGTTTGGTACAATTTCATTCCTACTTTCTCTCATACACCCAGATACAAACATCTACACATTTATTTTCCAAAAGTGAAATTACTCTAAACATTAAAGTCTGAAACTTGCTTCCCCCCCCACACACATAATATACCAGTGATATCTTTCTAGGACACCACACATAACTTTTTCTCATGGTTTTAATGGCTGCATTATATTTCACTTTAAAAATTAGCATTTTATTACAAATACTTGGTTGGTTTTCATTTTCACAGTAAACCTTAGATTTAAAACAATCAATTCTATGTAAAGCTTTAATGCTGTTTTTGACCTCCCATGACCCATATTATGTGATGCATGTATTTTAATCATATTTTGGAAATTACTTCTAATGAGTCAATAAACTTTCATTAACAGGTCTCAGTCCTCAAAGCACTAGGAAGCACAGTGGATAGAGAAAGATAGCTAGAGAAATGCATTATATATATATAATTTTAACTTTTTATTTTATATTGGAGTATAGCCAATTAACAATGCCATGATAGATTCAAGTACACAGCAGAGCAACTCAGCCATACATAGGCATTTAATAATATATTAATGGAGTCTTGCATTTTGCTTTGATACAGAGGTCTACTATCTGGGTGGAATTAGGAATCAAGGTGAGCATTCTTGCTCAAGAGGCACTACCTACATCAGTCAACCCCAAAGACTCAGAGGAGCTTTAGAGAGGACAAGACATCCTGCTAGGCGTCACTTGGTGAGCAGTAATATCACACTTCTCTGAGACATTTATTCTGTACTTCAGCCCAGCCCAGCACAGCCCAGTTGTAATGCTGAGAGGAGCACAGCAAAATAGAAGCTAGATATAAACAAGATCACACTCTTTCAGGCTAAACTGTCCTGTAACATCTAGAGTGAACCTTCCAGCTCAGTGAGAATGTCACTCTTGGGACAGAAAATGATGGGGGATAAATGGCAAGTTTCTAAGACTCTCAGAAGAAAACAAAATCATTTGACTTCATTTATTAATAACTTATGGATTGGAGTTTCTGACGTCCACTCTAAAAGAAAGAAATGGAATTATTGACAGCACTGTTCAAAAAGAGAAATGTGCTGAACATTCCATTTGTTCATTGGTGCTTATAAAATTCCTAAATCAGTATTTATGTAGTTACTGGTTAACTGACAGCCTCCCAAATAAAACGTAAGTTCTGTGAGGGCAAGAGCTTTGTCCTTACTCATGCTCCTGCAGTTTTACCCACTGGGGGAGATAGAGACACTTAAGAAAAAAAAAAAAAAAAGAAAAATTAATTGTGGTTTTAATCACAATTGCACTTAGTTTTTAAAGGAGAAGACTGGATCTGACCAGCTCAGAGAGGACTTCTGCAAGAAAGAGAGGACTGAGCTAAAATGTGAAACTCATGCAAGAGAGGAGGGAGCAAAGGAGCTTTGTGGGCAAAGGGATGAGCCAAGGCCCTGAGGTGGCTGAGTACAGAGCACTGGAAAGAGAGAAAGAAGGTCAAGAGTGAGGCTGGTGAAGGGCATCAGGAGCATAAAGTGGGCTGGACATATGGGTAGGAAATAGACGAAGCAAAACTCTACAGGCCAAGGAATTTGGTCTTATTGTTGGTGCAATGAATAGCCATTGAAGGGTTTTAAGCAAAAGAACAACAGGATAAGAGCTGCAGTATTAGAAGAGATCTTGTAAACACTGAGTGGCTTAGAGGGGATAAAAGAAATATGGAGAAAATAATTAGAAGGTTGTTGCAGTGCTATCCAAAAGACAATAGTCTGGACTAGAATGACAGAGATGGGAAGAAATAGACTCAGATCTGTGCGGGGAGGAAAGTCAAAGGACTTATTATTTGGTGGATAATGAAAGACTAGATTAAGAGTAACTACCTGGTTTCTAGGTGTGGCAGCTGCTGGAAAAGCTACTCACTGAGAAGGAGGTCCAAGTTTGGTAAGAAAGACCATGGGTTGTATAGACAGAAACTGAAATTAGCATCCAGTAACACTGAGGCCTATGCCAAGCTGGGTCAATGATATGCTTTAAATAGATCATCTAATTCATCCTAACTGCCATCCTATAAAATAGGTGCTGTTGCTCCCATTTTTAGAGATGAGAAAACTGAGATTTGGAAAGGCTTAGTAATTTATCGCCATTCTTAGAGCTAAAAATTGGCTGAGCTGGGATAAGAACCTGGATTTCCTTGGTTCTAAAGCAGATGGTTCTTAATTACCAGCCCATACTGCTTCATGACAACTGAGGTCTACTTAAGAAAAATCTCATGGTTTCAAAAGGGCATGATACTTACCCTAGAACTGTGAAGCCAAACCTTCCTCGGAAACCTTCAGTTTTCCTCTCCAGGCCTCCCAGAACAACTGTCCACATCAGCAAGATGATTCTACACTTTCTCCCACCCTTAACTCCCCACCCACTCAGGCTTTTGGCCAAACTTCAAGGTTACCTCCAGTTGCCCTGATCTCCTCAATTTTGCCTTCTCTGAATTAATATATTTTCAGTCTCACCACTTACTTTGGCAACACTCACATGAGGGCTACCCTACAGGATGTCCATATATTCTTAACTTCTTCACGTTTTATTTTTCCTATTGTGGATTTTTTTTTTTTTTT
>SJYA01001296.1:3522639-3571105 GCA_006410615.1 Neotragus moschatus | reverse complement strand
TTTTTTTTTTTTTTTACAGTATACACTGACTGTCTTATAAAGCCTTTCAAGCACTGAAGTCAGATTGTTGTAAATAAGCTGATAAACACAAAAACTGTGACACTCTGGTTCTGGCTGCCAACCAACAGCTCTGTTTTACCAATGTTATTATCTGTAGCTGTGGAGTGGAATCTCATTATACATTGCATTTAAATTACACACATTCATCTATATATTCTTGGCAGAGCAAGAGACAGAGAACATGCACATTTTAAACAGAGCAGGCCATTATGCATGCCATTCTAATCCATAAGCATGTGTCCCATAAAATAGGAGATGAATTAATTGATTTGAGTCCCTACGGATCTTTTCCAGTATGAGTAATTATCTGGACAAACTCTGATTTTAGTGTATAAAGGTACATATTTTAGATAAACCACAATCTCTAATTTTAAGTCAACTATTCTTCCTATTGTTCTATTAAAGAACCTATCCTAGTGACCTATCCCAAGATTAGGGGGAAAGTTGGGTCTCCTGGACTAGCCTAGAGACAGTAAGAGAGTGTCCCTGGCAATTCTGATAACACAAGACTTTCACACCATATTTTCTTTGGGGATCTATCCCTAAGATATGACTACAGTGATGGCAGTATATGTTCAGTTAATCATCTGACTTTTAAATTGTATTCTCCCTTTATTATTGAAAATAAATAAGCAGGAACTAGAAAATGAAAAGTACTGATACAACAGATAAACATGTGTCTCCAATGAATGAGGCAAAGATGGAAACCATTAGGCCTCCTGAAGTCAAATGTGCAAAAAGAAGAACCTAGCTATGCAAGAGGAATGGCATTCTAACTTGGGTCCAAAAAAGCAAACAATTACTAGGGATTTTATAATCATTTTTGATTTTCTGGAAAAGAGCCTCCCCGGTTGCAGGTACAAATCTAAATACACACATAAAATTATGATACGGGTGCATTATCAGAAGGTCGTGTTCAAACAGAACACTATCACTCTGAACTACCCTGCTGCCTACTGGGCAGATAGATTAATTCTTGCTTCTCAGCATCCTCAGGACTTTCTTCGTGCCATCAGCGTACAATTTCAGGCTTACCTATGGGAAACATGGGTGCCGAAAGCTATCACTATTTAGACTGTAAGCTCCTTGCAGGCAGCTTCTAGGCCTTACTCATCTCTGTGTCTGCAGTGCCTTAGAGAATGCCTGACTAAAAGAGGGTGCTGTACAAAAGCTGGAGAGTGAATAAGTAAGTGAACAGCCAGATTTACCGAGATTCATTTCCTCTTATGAATCAGAGAAGAAAAATGACAGAGCCCAGTGGCCATCAGGTGGTTGTCTCCAGCACGGAGCTACACTTTGCACATGGCTCTGGCCTTACCTATCCAGAGAAATGCAGCACAGGTGAAAAATCGATGCTGTTGTGAGCAGGACATCCAGAGATGTCCGGACAAGGCAGAACATCTCCCCGTAAATCCAGATGTCTTGAACCAGCTCAATGGCGCCAAAGGGCATCACCAGCACTGACACCAGCAGATCCGCAAAGGCAAGAGACACAATGAAATAATTGGTTTTTATTTTCCTGTGGGTGAAAAAGTGTAAGGGAGGAGGCAGTGGGAAAGACGAAGGAAAGAGGTTGGGGGACAGAAGCAGGGGAGAAAAGAGAGGGAAAGGGAAGCAAAGAAATAAGGGAAGAAGGGAGGAAAAAAGGAGAGAAAAGTCAGCTGTGCAACACATTCTGTGAGATCCAGCTTCCCCTTCTGTCTTGTGTGTGGTCCAGTCACTTTGGACTCCTCCAGACCCCTGGCACCATAAGTCCTCTCTTGCCCTCATCTGTGACCACACTGGCCTTACTTGAGCCACTCCCCCATGCACAGAGGCCCTCCCGAGGGTCTTTATGGGGTGTTCTGTCTCCCTACTGTTGGCCTAGCTATACCCTACCGACTCGTTGGGCCTCAGTTTAGACATTCCCAGGAAACCCTCCAAAGGTGACCCCCCTCACAAAGAGTGTCAAATTCCACCATTTTCCACTTTTAGACTGACTACCATGTGCCTCACATTTGTCACTTAGAATGACAAATGCTTAGAATTTTGTTTTTATGTTTTATGTTGATTAGAGCATGTCTTACTTTAAGAGGAAGATAGTAGCAAATGGGACAGAACTGAACCTTTCACCCCCTTTTGTGGCCTGGTGGATCTTAATCTAGGCTGCACAATAGAATCACCTAGTAAATGTGTCTAAATATCAATGCCCAGGTCTTGCCCTGGATCTATTACTTCAGGGACTCTGTGTGATGAACCCACTTACCCACCCCTAAGCTCACCAAATAAAATACATGGCACTCAGTTAAATGTGAACCTCAGATACACAACAAATAATTTTCTAATATAAGTATATTCCAGATATCACGTGAGACACACTCCTGCAATACATTAGTAATTTTAAAAGGGTCTTTAGGTGATTCTAATTGCAGCCAAGGATGAAGTGGAAAGAGCAGAAGACCAAGGTTTAAATCTCAGATCAGCCACTAGTTGGCTATCCTTTCGGGGCTTCCCTGGTGGCTTAGATGGTAAAGAATCTGCCTACAATGCAGGAGATCCAGGTTCAATCCCTGAGCAAGGAATATCCCCTGGAGAAGGGAATGGCAATCCACTCCAGTATTCTAGCCTGGAGAATCCCATGGACAGAGGAGCCTGGTGGGTTATAGTCCATGAGGTCGCAAAGAGTTGGACATGACTGAGCAACTAAGCACACACACAGCTATCCTTTCTTTGAATCAGTTAATAAAATGAAGAGGTTAGATATGCCCTCAGACATTATATATATAATGATCAGAACTATTGTAGAAAAAACAACATAGGAAAAAAGTCAGGATGGAAATGCACTTACATGCTTATATTTGTTATGTTAGAACTATGAGATTATATGTGATTCTTTTCTCCTGCTCCATTTCCCAAACATCATTGCCATGTATCTTTTCCCTNCTGCTGTCTATGGGGTCGCACAGAGTCGGACACAACTGAAGCGACTTAGCAGTGGCACATAGGCATTTAGGGAGAGGACAGGTGACATTATAATATGAGGGACAATCTCTAATTAAAAAGATCATATCCCACATTCTTCATGATTAGAATGTCCTATCACCCATCTGTGTAAGTAAAAATTTGTTTATAATTACTCAACTTAGAACTTAATCCCTTTTATATATAAACATTAATAATTTTTTGCATGGTAATTTATATACACTAAACGAAGGGGAAATTATGCTTTCATTTTGTTCAGAACAGGGATTCTCTAAATGTCACCAATAGTGATCCCGCCTGTGGTACTAGAGTTGACAATCCAACACACCTGTGCTGACTGTCATTAGCAGGGCGCATTCACAGTGATTTACTGTGCAGACACATATCTGACTGCTTTATTATGTTTTATAGTGTAGACAAATCTGAGCATTTATATAATGAAACATATATTATTTTATTATAAATAACTTTTGCTTTATTTTTTGTATTGTAGTTAAGGAAATATGTGCATAATTTAATTATGAATAGATAGGTTATATTACCCTCAGATTTCATTTCTGTATAATCAAGGGTTATTACAAAATATTTGTTTAAAATAGGGCAGGGTAGTGGTCTAGATTATGGTCAAGAATCACTAGTCTAGCAAAGTGTAATGACTTTCAAGAGCCTGGCTTTTCTTCTCCNTATTGTAGTTAAGGAAATATGTGCATAATTTAATTATGAATAGATAGGTTATATTACCCTCAGATTTCATTTCTGTATAATCAAGGGTTATTACAAAATATTTGTTTAAAATAGGGCAGGGTAGTGGTCTAGATTATGGTCAAGAATCACTAGTCTAGCAAAGTGTAATGACTTTCAAGAGCCTGGCTTTTCTTCTCCTGAACTTCAGGTATCTTGTCTAAAATGAAAGCACTGAAGTTTTCCTGATTTATCAGTCCTGGAAAAAAGTAGTTAAAGAAGATCAGTGAATGTCAAAGGTTTGAAATAAAAGAGCAGGGGCAGAGGCAGTATACTACTTATCTACCAAGAAAATCAGAAAGATCTACTCTAGCTTTAAGTTTCTCTCATTCACAACCCTGAAGGATTTTTAACGGCTATAACACACATCTTCTGTAAAAAGGTATATTTCATTATCTTATGAATATCTAATTTGACAAATCAAGCTTGTGGCATTCTGGGGTGTGTGTGTGTATGTGTGTGTGTGTGTGTTATTCATTCTCAGTAATTTATGGGGTAGAAATGCTTCTCCGTCCTAGAAACTGCTGAGCTGGAAAAATTAATTTTTTGGTTAGCTTGAAAACAAATGCTAGGCTGCAATATGTAATGTAACATAATGTGATATAATATAATTAGGATATTCCCTTAGGGTTGACCGTGGCAATTTTCCAACACCTCAGGCCTCTTTGGCCTCTCTACTTAATAATGGGATAAAGAATATTAGTTGTTATCATTACCTTAGTGCCACCACATGCCAGCAGAAGGCATCGACTCTTGTCACAACATGATGGCTGTTCCAAATCTATCCCATTTTCAGATGAAGAAACTGATACTCAAAAATTCGAACTGATGTGCCCAAAGCCATACAACCAGTAAACAGTAAATTCAAGGTTTGAACCTAGGTCTCCCTAATTCCAGAATCTATGTTGTACTAGGATAAATGTTCCAACATGTTAGAGAAAATTCAGTAATCAGTGGTATAATTTATGAAGATAATCTAAAAGTTAAGATACATAATCTGGAATACAGATGAGTATAAATACTACAACTTAAAAAGGTTCTAACTTCCTTGAAACTCCTTTGAAAACTATTAATATCAGTTTCTTAACCTGCTCTCCTACAGTAAGCTGTGTTCCAACTTCCTCAGTTACTCCAATGTTCAAACCTTAAATTTATTACCAATAGTTGTAACTCCCAACTACTCAATTTCAAATATTTCACTCTCCAACCATTATTTCCCATCTTAAGAATCCATTCCTTCAGCAGTATAACTCTAGAAACCTTGGACTCTCCCAGGATAGTCAATCCATTGATCCTAACACTTTTTCACTAGCCCTCACTCTTCTTACCTTAGAACATCACATACCACCGATAAGTTATGGGATCTTAAATACAGGAATGATAAAGATGCTAGAAGTCTAAGGCTATCCTGAGAATTGTCTTGGATAATGATTAGCCAGGGATATAAAAAATATCTAGAGAAAGCTAACCAGAATTTTAAAAAGCCCTTTGAATTATTCCCTGCATCACAAATAGAGCAGCTGAGGAAATGGGATTTCAGCCTAAAGGCCAAAAGGCTCAGAGGTGCTGGGATGGCAAATTCCAGTCTCTGAAACACTGTCAAGTAGCTCTGAAAAGTGTGATGGGATCCAGTGAGGGAAAATACTGACAGGCAGAATTCAACTCAACCAAAGAGAAAATGACAAATACTTTTTTCTCAGATTACAAGCTTAATCCACGTGTACAGGTGAAATGCTATATTGGGAAGGTTACTTAGAAAGGGCCTTCAGTCATCACTGTGTCAGTCTGAATAGGCTAGATTCTTTCTGGTAATAAGCAACTCGCAATCATCAATAGTCTCAAAGAACAAAGGTTTAGGGAATTCCCTAGAGGTCCAATGGTTAAGATTCCAAATTTTCAATGCAGGGGGTGTGGGTTCAATTCCTGATCAGGAAACTAAGATCTGGCATGCTGCAGAGCATGACCAAAAAAATTAATAATAGTAATAAAATAATAAAGGATTATTTTTCACTCAATATACATGCTCATGGTGGTTGGTCAGAGAGACTCTGCTCATCACTTCACTCACAGACTCAGACTGATAGAGTAGGCACCATCTAAAATGCTGCTTGAAAGTTGGACTTCCCTGGTGGCTCAGACGGTAAAGCATCTGTCTATCAATATAGGAGACCTGGGTTCGATCTCTGGGTCAGGAAGATTCCCTGGAGAAGGAAATGGCAACCCACTCCAGTACTCTTGCCTAGAAAATCCCATGGACAGGGGAATCTGGTGCAGGCTACTGTCCATGGGGTGGCAAAGAGTTGGACACAACTGAGTGATTTCACTCACTTCACTGAAAATGCTGCTAGCTGCCATGCCAGAGGGAAGGAGAATTCAGGCAGTGGGTGCATGCATGTGTGTATCACAAACTGGTAATGAAATGCTCCTGCTTGGAAGTGGTTCATGTCACTTCCACTCAACAACTGGCCAGAACTAGACACATATTCCCACACATCCATGAGGGGGGAATGACATTCAAACCTACAATGTGCCCAGGAGAGAACAGTGAGCAGCATGATGAGCCGCACAGTGAACAGTGGTGTACCTCATGGGTGCACTTAAGACATTCTGGCATTTAAGTCTGATACTTTTCATTGCTACCCTAATCACCAGAGCTACCCTGCAAAACTTCTCAATGTAGTGAGCTACCCAACACCACAGGGTGCCAGAAAAGCTTAGAGAACTATACGTCAGCCACACCACAACGCCTACTGGCTATCTAATAGGCTGTGTGCATGTGCTCAGTTGCTCAGTTGTGTCTGACTCTTTGCAACCCTGTGGATTGTAGCCTGCCAGGCTCCTATGTCCACAGGATTCTCCAGTCAAGAACACTGGAATATCATGCCCTCCTCTGGGGGATCTTCCAGACGGAGGCACCTCTCCTGCGTCTCCTGCATTGCAGGCAGATTCTTAACTGCTGAGCCACCAGGAAAGCCCCATCTATTATAATAGATTAGAGGAACAATAAGGAAGCCCATGGTTATAAGTTTACACATGAGTCCTTTACCACAATAAAATGAAACAAACTGGGCATTGTGGAACCCTGTACTAAATGCAGCCAGATCTTTAGAGAGAAATAAGTAGTTCTGAAACCAGCTAAATGGCCAAGCACTGGCGCAAATTTTATTCAGTTGAAACAGACGAACATGTGGGCTGACCATCACTGTTGCGTCATCGCTTCTCTTCTTCACAAGAGAATCAATCATATTACCTCTCTCCTTGGGGAGAAATGATGACCAGAAAAATCAAACAGAAACAAGGCAAAAGACTTCCGCTGGAAGAAACCCCTATAGCAAGATTTGTAGCTCTACCAAATTTCTTTATAAATACCAGAACCTTACTAGAAGCCTCCCTATCCAGCTACAGATAGGACAGCAAGTGGTTAGGTGAGGAAACAATCAGCTGCTCACCCAAGCCCATTAGCAGCCAGTCAGACTAAGCAGTGACAGATAAAATATGCGAGAAACTGCGCTAAAGGCTGTTACACACACACACAAAAGATTTTTAAAATTAGCATCTGAATTCAGCCTTCAGTTAGCAAAACTTCCCTGGATATTCCTGTTTAATGCACATGTTTCAGAGAGGTTAGGATTGTTATTATAATTGACATTTCAGATAAGGAAACTCAGCTTCAAAATGATGAACTTCATTCCTTCACTCTTATCTAAGTCTCTCTCTCTCTACGGGTATGTATGTAGTGCACAAGAAAACCTCTGAATGGGTGTGTACCAAAAACAGACTTCCTAATGTGTCAAAGTTGACATGCTGACATAAGGGAAAAATAACCATCTCATCACCCTACTAACACCTCCCCATTGCTAGAGTCAGTGATGGAAGATTGGGCTTGAGGCACCATGAGTCCTGTACTATAAGGTACCTTCTTATGTTCTCAGGGAAATTATTTATCTCTGACATTCTACAGTAAGTCAAATTTCCACCCACCATGGAGTTCATTTTACTTTTCATAAATCGCCAAGTGACATAAAGTAACTTTCTCTGGTTTATGCTGTTAAAACATCCTCATAGTGAAGCTGATTATTGTATCCCAAGAGAAGGCAGCATTACAGGATAATTAATGACTGTCCGCATGAGAGTTAACCACCAAGCACCCTGAAAATGAGCTACATCATCTGTAGATAAAGGGCTGACTGTCTAATGGTCCAGTCAAGAGAAGAGCTTCTGAGTGCATCTCCTCTTTGTCTACCTGCTTCTACCTATCTCTTCTCAGCAGCTTGGAACCACTGCAGGCTCCTCTCAGCCTCCAGCTCTGAGGCTAGTATGGGCTTCCCTGGTGGCTCAAATGGTGAAGAATCTGCCTGCCATGCAAGAGACCAGGGTTCAATCCCTGGGTCAGGAAGATCCTCTGAAGAAGGGAGTGGCAACCCACTCCAGTATTTTTGCCTGGAGAACTCCATGGGCAGGGGAACTGGGTGGGCTACAGTCCATGGGGTTGCAAGGAGTCAGGTACAACTGAGTGACTGACACTTTCACAAAACATAGCCTTTAATAAAAGTAGAGGTAAGCAGCCCCGGTCAGTTACCTAGAGGTCGCAGCCTCAGCTCAGCCTGCTTGGGGCTCCACTTTGGCCCTATTCAAACTCCAAAGCTGCACTCTGGTTCAGCAATAGGATTCCTTTCCTGTGCCTCTTGCCTGATTTCCTTTTTCTCTTTCTCTCTCTCTCTGCCTCTATCTCTCTGTCTCCCTCTATCCTCCCCTTTCCCTTTCTTTGTAAGTACACGGGTACATGTAAGTACTAAAGAAGACACGTACATTCTTTAGTAAAAAAAACGTTGGATTTGTAATAATTAATATGTGTCGTGGCCAAGTGTTGACAGAGATCTGAAACAATGGAGTGTCTTATGACCTGCTGGTAGAAGTACAGTCACATTGGAGAGGATACGGGCAGTGCCTAATAAAGTCAAGATGTATATACCCTACAAACCACTCTTAGGGATAGAATCTACAGAAATATACACATATACCCAGTGACATGATAATAAAATTTTCTGTAATGGCAAAACACTAGAAATTATCTAAATGTTTGTCAACGGAACCAAAAAACAAATTATAGCTGACTACCCAGGAGTGAAAAAAAGTAAACTAAAGTAGATAAACATATCAATATCTATACATTTTGCACATATGATGCTGAGTTTAAAAAACTAAGTTGTAGAATAATACATACACTATATATTTACATAAAGTTAAAAACATGAAACATGGCTATTTCATTAACCTATAAATAATTTTTAAATACATGCTTTATACACTAAATAGTGTAAGGAAATACAAGAGAACAACAGACTCCAAATTCTCAGGTACAACTGCCTCTGTTGGGGGAAGCAAGAAGATGAGAACATGAGGGACTCAACCGTATTTGTCATGCCTTATTTCCTAAACTGGATGATGGTATCTGGGAATTTTTTCTATTATACTATGTGCCACTTTGTTCGTTTGATCTATATCAAATCATATAGATAAATAAAGTGTAATACTAATTATTGCAATAATTAGTAATAAATTTCAAATACTCTAGAAAAAATTCAAACATTTTAAATAACCTTAAACCTCATTTTGACTATTATCTAATGTCCATTTGGGGCATACTTCAAAGATATATACTGTTACTTATTATTAGTTCTTCTCTACTCAATATATATAGCATGGTTTGAGCAGTGTCTTTCCTTTTTATGTGATATTTCATTTAACATTATATCTTAATCATATAAGTACACTTTCCTCATTAACAAAAATACATTTTCCTAGAACTTTAACATTTTTTCCAGGGAGAAGGATCCAGCAACTAATAAAATAGACTTTGGAGACATGCCTGAGTTCCAGTTAATGCTTAATATTTACCTAGGGTAAATTCAAGTTTCCCATCTTAGGCTTCTCATCTTTAAAACAGAGATAATCACAAGTACTAACCGCTCAGGACTGCTTAAGGATTGGATGAGGAAATTCATGTAAAGCATTGAGAGAAATGCCTGGCACACAGGAAACCCTTGACAAACACTACTATTATTATTTACAGCTACTGTCTATTATACATTATGGGGAAGGGTTCTCATAACACCCTTACACTAAGCCCAATGGCCACTCCATAGAACAATTGTGATGTTCCTTTGTCTACCTCTTCTACTTGTGCTAGACTTTGGAAATCAATTACCCTTCAAAATACCACAGAACCCGTGGCAATGTTCAGCCTCTGGGTTTCTGCACACCAAGTTCTATTTGTCCAAATTCCAGCCATTCTTTTCTTACAGAAGAATTTCTTCAGCTCGCGCATAGCTGTCAGATACTGCCAAGTTAATCTGGCAACTAGAGAAATACACTTAAGTGTTTATATGTCACCATCCTTTTTTTTTTTTTAAATTAAGCCTGGTGTAATGGCCAACTTTCCTCTCTCACATCCATTTTAATAATATTTTAGGTTGAGTTACTCACAGAATATGTTAACTTTCAGGCAATCTATTGTCCTCATAGTTCAGCGTGTTTATTCCAAATCAACTACGTCATTTATTAATACTTGTTTAAACTTGCACTAACAATTTAAAATATATAATGTAAAATTTGGAATTTGCATCATTCCCCAATATAACAGAGATTTAGAATAAAAGCTTTAGAGTCAGCCAGGCCTGAATTCAAATTCTTGCTCTGTCATTGGCCAGTCAGGTTTCTCAGGGTAAGCACCTCAGTTTTCTATAGCTATATAACAAACTACCTCACATTTAACAGCTTAAAACAACACTCAATCTGTAGTTTATTTTTGTAGGTCAAAAGTCTAAGCACAGTATGACTGAATTGTCTCCTCAGTATCTCACAGGCTGAAATCAAGATGTAGGCAGATCAGGGTCTCATGGGAAGCTCAGGGTCCTCTTTCGAGCTTCCATGTTTGTTGGCAGAATTCAAACCCTTGCTTTTGAAGGACCGAAGCCCCCCATTCTGTGCTGCTGTCAGCTGGGGCCACACGCAGTTCCTGGGGACTGCCCACGTTCCATGCCATGGGGCCTCGTCCTTCAACTTCAAAGCCAGTAGGCATTTTCCCCCACATCAACTCCCTCTCCAACTTCTTGACTTTTACTTCCAGCCCTAGATTTAAAGGGCTCGTGTGATTGGCTCAGGCCTACCTGGATGATCTCCCTATTTTAAGGTCAGCTGACCTGGGGCCTTAATTTCATCTGCAAAATGCCTTCACTGCAGTACCTAGATTAGTGTTCCACTGAGCACACAGAAGAAGGAACGAGCACTGCAGAGAGCAGGAAATCCTGGGGGCATCCACAAGTTCTGACACTCATGGAAAGCCACTTTGGGCCCATAAGCTTCGGGCATACAATAGGGACCATGGTGCTCACTACACAGAAAAAAGTCAACTGGATACACAGAAACAATGACAACTGCTTCCAGGCACTGAATATGCTCAGGGTTAGTGTCTCTGTTTTCATTATTTTATCTTCTGAGCAGATGTTTGAAATGAACCTAGTATAGAAGCTCCTTGGATGACTGCTGCTGATTAGGTCCCTAATAATTATTCATTCTACAAAAGAATGAGGCGGAGACTAACACACCTACATTTTAAAGATGAATAAATTGAGGCTTAGAGATAATATTTATAAAGTGGTTATCACAGCCTCTGGCATACGCTATTAATGCTCATAAATTTATATTAGTTACCACCATCACCATCATCATAACTCTTATATTAGAAAGTGAAAGTGAAGTAGCTCAGTCGCGTCCAACTCTTTGCGACCCCATGGAGTGTATAGCCTACCAGGCTCCTCTGTCCATAGGATTCTCCAGGCAAGAGTACTGGAGTGGGTTGCCATTTCCATCTCCAAGGGATCTTCCTGACCCAGGGGTTGAACCTGGGTCTCCCGTATTGCAGGCAGATGCTTTACTGTCTGAACCACCAGGGAAGCCCCTTATATTAGAAAGAAGAAACTTAAAAGCCTAGAGGAGCACCTACCAAACACCTACTCCTCACACAAGCCAGGAAAAGACCCTGGAGATGGTGAGCACTTTGTAAGGCATTTCTATGGAGCAGCTGTTCTCTGGGAAGATGCTTGGTCATTGTTTTCTTGGCTGATTCTTAAATACCCTAGAGTTACTATTGAAACTCTAGTCCTAGAACTGACCACATCAGAATCCAGAAGTTTCCAGTCTCTTAATATCAACTTGATAGTGAAATTTGCATTGTGAAGTGCAAAATCCAGTCCTCTTGGCATTTTCACTTGATCTTTGTTTCTTGGTTATACAACTTTCTTTGTCTAATTTTACCTGTTATTTATTTTTAAGCTTTTTACCCCCTCTCACTCAACTTTCAGTAGAGACAAGTGGCATTCAAAAGCTCTCTCACATCTTATAAAAGCATATAAAACATTTTGTGCCTATTAAACTAACGCCCTTCATTCTTTCAACTGTCACTCCATAATCGACATAAATCAGGTCAGCAAAGCATGGTACTCAGAGACACTTTAGATTTCATATTTAGCTTTGTAGAATATAAGATGCAGAAGAGATCCTGGAACAAAGTTACTCCAACTTTTCATGTGGAATAGGAATGAAGTGAAGCCCAGGACTTGCCTCAAGATCCAACTGACTCACTGATTATTAGAGAAATAGAAACCAAAACTACAATGAGGTATCACCTCACACCAGTCAAAATGGCCATCACTGAAAAATCTACAAACAATAAATGCTAGAAAGGGTGTGGACAAAAGGGAACCCTCTTACTTTGCTGGAAATGTAAATTGGTACAGCAACTAAGGAGAACAGTATGGAAGTTCTTTAAAAAATTTAAAAAGGAACTACCATATGACCCAGCAATCCCACCATTGGGCATATTCACAGAGAAAGCCATAATTCTAAAAGATACATGCATCCTAATATTCACTGCAACACTATTAACAATAACCAAGACACAGAATCTAAATGTCCAACAACAGAGGTATAGGTAAAGAAGACGTGGTACATGTATACAACAGAATATCACTGAGTCATAAAAAGGAATGTAACTGTGTCATTTGCAGAGACATGGAGGGACCTAGAGACTGACCTACAGAGTAAAATAAATCAGAAAGAGAAAACCAAATATTGTACATAATGTATATATGTAGAATCTAGAAAAATGGTATAAATGACCTTGTTGTAAAGTAGAAATAAAGACACTATGTAGAGAACAAACATGGATACCAAGGGGGAAGGGGTGGGATTAATTGAGAGATTGAGATTAAATTTATCCACTACTGTGTATACTGTATAGCACAGGGAGCCCTACTCAGTACTCCGTGGCTACCTAAATGAGAAGGAAATCCAAAAAAGGGGATCTATGTATACACATAGTTGATTCACTTTGCTGTACAGCAAAAACTGACACATCGGTGTAAAGCAGCTATAAAGTGAAAGTGAAGTCGCTCAGTCATGTCCAACTCTTTGCGACTCCATGGACTGTAGCCCACCAGGCTCCTCCATCCATGGAATTTTCTAGGCAAGAGTACTGGAGTGGGTTGCCATTTCCTTCTCCAGAGGATCTTCCGGACCTGGGGATTGAACCCCGGTCTCTTGCATTGCAGGCAGACGCTTTACAGTCTGAGCCACCTTAAAAAAAAAAAAAAAGAAGAAGAAAACATTTAACTGACTAAATTCAACTGATGTGTAGTAGAGGATGAGGTTGGGGGTGAAATCTATCACAGGCTACCTGCCTAAAGAGTTATATAAATGCTGGATGAGAGAGCAAAAGATGACTGACTATGAAATGCCCTTACATCTCTCATCTCTTCACTACCTGCTGCCCCTGGTCCTCTTAAACCTCCTATGATTGACACTCAAAATTCCATCACCAGAGTTTCCTTTTCTTTTAATCAGAGGCTGCACACTAGTGGCTCTTGGCCCAAACTCAGCCCCAGAAAACTGTTTGTTCAGCACAATGTTTATGAAACATTTGCACGTGAATGCCTTTCCGTAAGCAGACACTCTCCAGTTCCCCAGCACCCACACTGCCCCCTACTATGTCACACCTGCCTGCTTCAGAAATTTATATTACCTCCCTGGCTCCTGAAGACATCTTGGTATCAGGGCCAAAATGTAATTTCCCCAACTCTTAGCAGTAGATAAAACACGACCAAGAGTAAAGGATTCAGGGATAATTTTGTGGCATGGAGAGAAATATCTTAAAGATATTTACAGTTGCATAAAATATCAGAGGTAGGAAAAAATGTAGAAGTGGCCCGATTCCACTTCTTCATTTGAGGATGGAGAACGTGAAGGTTAGAAAGGCAGATTGCATGCTTAAGTCACAGAGCAAGCTACTGGAAGACCTGGGATGGGAACTCAAACTTGCTTATATCACACCACACTGGTCTGGTACAGGGTAGGGGTACTTTGAGGCCCTGGGGGTGAGAGGAAGCTGGGTGATGGGGGCGAGGGTTTTCAGAACATCATCAAGATTCTGTCTGGGCAGAGCCTACTTTTTACAGGCTTTTCTTCCCAGCTGCACTCTGAAAGGTAGAATGATTGCTCCCCCTACATAATCATACATTGTGCTTTCATCTTTCTTCACTAATTTGTGTCTGTATTTTTTCTGTCACTTTATATAACTAATTGCTGTTTACTCTTTCCAAGCTGGCTATGTGGGGATCCCAACTGTGGGAGAGAATGATGCTCCTTTAACCAAACCTCTGAGGAGACAAGACAGTCCTGAGTAGAGGGCTCTCCTCTTTTCTCGCCTATCCTCCCACCTGGGTTCCAGAGAAAGTCCTACCAAGAAGTGAGAGTCAGTAAATCAGACTCAGCACCTCTCAGAAGACATCAAAGCTGCACATGGAAGGATCTCCTGCTACCTGTTTTGGATTCTTTGCCAACTAAGCTATCAGGGAAGCCCTATTACAGCTGACTACAGGTGAAACTTTAGGATAGCACGGGCTTTGACGATAGGGAAAAACCAAGTATAGCTAAAGCTTCCATTCTCCTATGAGGGACAGAGAATTTGTTTCCACTGTCTTGTTATCATAAGCTAACTGCTATAAACATTCCTGTGCACAAGTTCAGTTTCTCTAATGAGAAAACCTAGAAGGCAGATTGCTAAGTTACTGAGTGTGGGTTCTTTAATTCTAATGCTCTTCAAAATAGTTAGATTAAAACTTTGCAAAATATATAGATGAACATTTTGCCAAATGGCTCTTTAAAATAATTATATTTTTTAATTATTCCATTAATAAGAGCTCTTGTTTCTCTACATTATGTGTCAACACTCAGTATCTTTGCCTTACTGATTTTCACCAGTACGATAGGTATCAGATGGTATCTCCTGTGTGCTAATAAGTAGTTTCTACTGGGAACATGTAGACTTTCATTTATTTATTGGTCATTCAGTTTCCTTTTTCAAAAAAATTCCCTGTTTCTCATTTTCTGGTTGTTTGACTTTTTTTCTCTTGCTTTGTAGGGACTATATAGTCCATGCACTAATTCTTTGTTGGTTATATGGTTTACAAATAATTTCTCTAGTTTGGCTTGTTTTTTAAAAATTTTGTTTTAGTATATTTGCCATATATAAGCTTTAATTTTAATGTAATCAAACATAGCAACTTTTTATTATAGGTTATGATTTTTATGTCTCATTAAAGATGTTTTTTCCTATTCCAATGTCATTTTTTCCTATTTTTCATCATGTTTTTCCTATTCCAATACCTAGGTCTTTGAAATATCCTTAGTTCCACCTTGTTCTTATTTCATCAAATCGTTACTATTATTATTTTATTTTCATACAACAGCATAACAGATACTTGCTTATTATTATCCATATGCTCATCAAATTCTTTGCTTAATATTGCTTTTTGCATTGTATTTCTACTTTCTGGCTCAGTTTCCTTCTTCCTAAATTACACCCTTAATACTTAAGTGAAGGACTCAAATATAATTGCTCTTAGTCTTGCCTGAAATGTCTTTTTTTTAATTAAAATCAAAAGATTTTTGATTGGATACAGATGCCTAAATTAATAATTATTTCCTCTCAGCTCTATGAAAGTCCTTTGTCTCTCAGCCTTTATTGTTGCTGAAAGTCTGCAGCTGCTCTGCACTTAAACTTATTATTCCATCTGATAACTTTTATTAATAGTCTTCTATACATCTTTAATGTAGTACAAGTTCACTAAAATGTATTTACAAATTATTTACTCTTCATTTATTCTGGCTAGGATGTATTATGATTCCTATACATTAATACTGATCTCCGTCAATTTTAGAAATTTTTCAGGCATAATTTCTTTGAATATTACCTCATGACTGTCTTATGGTATTGATTTCTTCTTTTATAGTTTTATGCATTGTAAGCAATTATTTTGTAGCTTCTATTACATTGGTCTATTATCTCAAGTTCTCTAAGTTAAAATCCTATTGATTTGGGGGTCTGTTGACTGGCAACCCACTCCAGTATTCTTGCCTGGAGAATCCAGTGCACAGAGGAGCCTGGTGGGCTGCTGTCCATGGGACTGCACAGAGTCGGACATAACTAAAGCGAGTTAGCATGCGTGCATAGCATAGCATGACTCACTGAAAGCAGTCTTTTCCCTTATATGCTAAATTCATCTTTGTTAGGATTTTTGTGAGAATTTTAGACAACCTAGGTTCAGCATGTGTCTCTCTAGAAGATATCTGAATTTTCTTCAGGTAGGAGACCTTCCAGGTCCAGTTTTATGATATTTTCTTGGCTTGCCAGTTACTGGACTAGTAAAGTAGCAGAAATTCAAATCTCACATCTATCTTACAATAGGACTTTTCATCATTTGCTCCAAAATTACTCTTCCTTCTGACTTGATTCCATTAAACTAAGAAAATAATACAACATCCTCCTTAATATGCCTCTTATTTCTTTACCCCCTCATCAGGAATATGTCCTGGAAGGAAAGTTATGACCAACCTAGATAGCATATTCAAAATCAGAGACATTACTATGCCAACAAAGGTCCATTTAGTCAAGGCTATGGTTTTTCCAGTGGTCATGTATGGATATGAGAGTTGGACTGTGAAGAAGGCTGAGAGCCGAAGAATTGATGCTTTTGAACTGTGGTGTTGGAGAAGACTCTTGAGAGTCCCTTGGACTGCAAGAAGATCCAACCAGTCCATTCTAAAGGAGATGGTCCTGGGTGTTCTTTCAAGGAATGATGGCTAAAGCTGAAACTCCAGTACTTTGGCCACATCATGGGAAGAGTTGATTCACTGGAAAAGACTCTGATGCTGGGAGGGATTGGGGGCAGGAGGAGAAGGGGACGACACAGGATGAGATGGCTGGATGGCATCATTAACTCGATGGACATGAGTTTTAGTGAACTCCAGGAGTTGGTGATGGACAGGGAGGCCTGGCGTGCTGTGATTCATGGAGTCACAAAGAGTCAGACATGACTGAGTGACTGAACTGAACTGAACTTCCTGACAATGAGACTGTTATTCTTCATTATGCTTAATAGTGAAAGGATATTAAATTGTTGTAGTCAGCAACAATAGTCTATTTTTTAGGTAATTCTGGTGGAATTATGTTCATTTGTTCATATTCTAGTCATAGCATAATATAAAATAATAATAATGTATTTTATGTTCTACAGATATACTGTCAATGGCAAATATAATGATAGATTCTTCATAAACAGATAAATGCTTTTCTTAAGGCAAATGAGCTCTTAAAAGGGAACTAGCTTCTTAGATATGATCAAAAACTATTAGAGTAAAAATGCGAGGTTCTTTCAGCATTCTGTACTTTAGTGTTATGTGTGTGTGTGTGTGTGTGTGTGTGTGTGTGTGTGTGTGTAAAGCTACCTAGTATTATAATAAAAGCAATTCAGTGGGAAAAGTAATAAATCATAGAATATCAGGACAAAAAGTGAGCTTAGAGATAATTTAGGTCCATAGTTTCTCAAATCTGTTACAAGTCAGTAAACTTTAAAAAAAAAAACTTTGAAATTCAACATACAAGACAAATGCATGTCAATCTTTTCTCATTTAATTTAAAGCATAGGGCACTGCAGCTCTTGGCACATGTAATCCTTTTATCCTTTGACAGAAACACAGAGGCTATACAGAGCCAAATTTAAAAATCATTCATCTACCTCAACTCAGCCACTGTGCAAATTAAAGAACATAAACCCCAAAAGATGATGATGTACTCAAGATCACACAGTTAGGCAAAGATAATGCTGGCAATGAACGCCATCCCCTAACTCTTCACGAACTGCTATGGCTATGACTCCTATTTTTTTAAAAGAAAACAATAATATAGACCTAATCTCAGAAAATCAATAGAATTTCTCATTTCTCATCTTCCATAAATAGATTAATGCTACAAAATAACATATTTCCCCTTGTATTTACTATCCAGAAGCTTTGACATAAATAATTTCTACTCATTGTAGAAAATTTCAAAACTGAAGACGAGCAAATACATAAAAGATTGAGATCTCCAGAAATTCCATCTGGCAGAAATAATCACCGAGATATTTTTTTTTCTATGCAAACATAATTTCTTTTAGCCAAATAGTATCATACAAGGGTTATTAGCTAGCATTTATATTTGCAAACAGCAAAATACTCTTCAGCTAATTTAGACAGAGAAGTCATATATTAAAAGACATTAGGAAGTTTCAGAATCTCTAGGAAGATAAAAGAGTTAGAGTTGGAGTCCAGCTGACCAGAAAGCCACAAACAACATTATGAGACTACTTCAGGGAAAATTTCAACATTGCTACCACCTCTGGAAGGAAAGTTATTACCAACCTAGACAGCATATTAAAAAGCAGAGACATTACTTTGTCAACAAAGGTCCATCTAGTCAAGGCTATGGTTTTCCAATGGTCATGTATGGATGTGAGAGTTGGACTATAACGAAAGCTGAGCACCAAAAATTGATGCTTTTGAACTGTGGTGTTGGAGAAGACTCTTGAGAGTCCCTTGGACTGCAAGGAGATCCAACCAGTCCATCCTAAAGGAGATGAGTCCTGGGTGTTCACTGGAAGGACTGATGCTGAAGCTGAAACTCCAAGACTTTGGGCACCTGATGCAGAGCTGACTCGCTGACTGACCACCTCTGGGCACAGAAGCCACAGTTCACATTCTGGTCTTGGGTAGGCATTAGAACCAATACTACCTGTACTGACCTCCTGCGAAAACCAGATCCTCCACTGCCCCCAAAGCAGAAAATGGTTTTCCCATGGCATCTGCATCCTCATATTCTTCTCTTCCAAACACTTCACTGAAGTGGATTTCACTAACAGCATCCAGGACACAGGACATACTCAACTCACAAAAACCAAAAAATGCCCCAAATACAGGAGGGCTGTTTAAAGATCTTACAATATAGTGATATAACTGTTGTTGCTATTGTTTAGTCGCCAAGTCATGGCCACCTTGGTGACCCCATGAACTGCAGCACACCAGGTCCTTCACCATCTCCCAGAGTTTACTCATGCCCATTGAGTTGCTGATGACATCCAACCATCTCATCCTCTGTCACTCGCTTCTCCTGCCCTCAATTTTTCCCAGCATCAGAGTCTTTTCCAATAACTCGGCTCTTTGCATCAGGTAGCCAAAGTACTGGAGCTTCAGTTTCAGCATCAGTCTTTCCAATGAATAGACAGAGTTGATTTCCTTTAGGACTGACTGGTTTGATCTCCCTGCTATCCAAGGGATTCTCAAGAGTCTTCTCCAGCAACGTAATTCAAAAGCATCAATTTCTTCAGTGCTCAGCCTTCTTTATGCTCCAACTTGCACATCCATACGTGACTACTAGAAGAACCATAGTTTTAAGATCTTTATCAGCAAAATGATGTCTCTGCTTTTCAAAAATATGCTGTCTAGGTTTGTCATAGCTTTTCTTCCAAGGATAAGTGTCTTTTAGTTTCAAGGCTGTTGTCAGCATATGCAGCAATTCTGGAGCCCAAGATGACAAAATCTGTCATTGTTTCCACCTTCCCCCATCTATATGCCATGAAGAAATGGGACCAAATGCCATGATCTTAGTTTTTTCATGCTGAGATTTTTTTAAATTTATTTTTAAATGAAGGATAATTGCTGTGAAGGGGATAACTGCTTTACAGTGTTGTGTTGGTTCCTACCAAACATCAACATGAATCAGCCATAGGTTTACTCATGTCCCCTCCCACTTGAACATCTCTCCCACTTCCCTCCCCATGAATATTGAGTTTTAAACCATATTTTTCACTCTCCTCTTTCACTTGCCTAACATTTGTAGCAGAAGAAATTTTCATATATTTCTGTTGCTTTAATTTATGTTGTTATTGTTTAGTCACTAAGTCATGTCTGACTCTTTGTGACCCCATGGACTGCAGCACACCAGGCTTCCTTGTCCTTCACTGAATCTCAGAGTTTGCTCAAACTCGTGTCTATTGAGTCAGTGATTACATCCAACCATCTCATCGTTTGTTGCCCCCTTCTCCTTCTGCCCTCAATCTTTCCCAGCATCAGGGCTTTTTCTGAGTTGGCTCATCACATCAGCTGGTTAAAATATTGGAGCTTCAGCTTCAACATCAGTCCTTCCAATTAATATTCAGGGTTGATTTCCTTTAGGATTGACTGTTTGGTCTCTTTGCTGTCCAAGGGACTCTCAAGAGTCTTCTCCAGGACCACACTTCAAAAGCCTCAATTCTTCAGTGCTAAACTTTCTTATGGTCCAACTCTCACATTCATACATGACTACTGGAAAAACCATAACTTTGACTATATTGACCTTTGTCAGAAAAGTAATGTCTCTGATTTTTAATACGCTGCCTAGGTTTGTCATAGCTTTTCTGCCAAGGAGCAAGCATCTTTTAATTTCATGGCTGCTTTAATTTATACTGACATCATTATATTATTAACCGGATGAGACTGACACATTGACCTGTAAAATCACCTTGCTGAAAGCAATTAAAATTGATTCCAAATGTAGTAAATAACTCATTTGTCCTGTGGTCTTAAAAAATATTCACAACCTAAAAGTTGAGAGCTGTGTTTTATTTGGTGGAGATTTTTAGGACCCCAAGCCTGGGAGACAGCATCTCAAGTAATCCTGAGAGAACTGCTCTGAGGAGGTAAGGGGATGAGCCAGGTTATGAAGTTTTGCAACAAAAGGCAGGTAGTCTATTGTTAATAAACAAAACCAAATATCCCAAGTTAAGGAATTTAGCAATTTTTTATGTATGGGAAGATGAGGGAGCCTTGGCTTACTGAAATCATTCCTCTGATATGCACCTTAGCTATCTGGGGCCAGTATTCTGTTTTCAAGTCCTGAGTTTCCTGAGTGCTCACCATAGGGAGTGGCTGCAGTCTGATGACTACTAGATAGCAGGTATTCTTTCCTTCCTGAGTTCCCTCAGAGCTCATCAGCTCACCATCCATGGTGGCTGCAATTGCTGGTGACTGTGACATCCCTGTTCACTGATAGAGCAGGAAATATTCCACTTAATCTGTTCCTATTCATTTATGCCAGAGGCGAGAGAGAATTTCTAAATTTTCTTTGGACTTTACTTACTCCATCCTCCAGCATTCTCAAAAAATTTATTTAAAAGCTCTTTCCAATTTAAATGATATAAATTCTAAAAATGATACCAATGATTGACAGGGATGAAATCCACAAAACTGTGGGCTGCATGAGTTAGAGTAGCGACAGATTTATTTATTGCTATGACTAATAATCATTGCAACATTATGCTTTTATCTTTCCAAGTTAGTTAAAAATATAGCGCAAAAGATCAGTTACTTCAGACACCAATCAGCAGCCCACAGACTTCCGATCAAAGTGTGTGGCTGGCAATCAAACACAGTGTATGGCATTTCTGCTTCTAGTACAACCTAGGGCAGCAAATAAGGACATGGTAATTAAGCAAATGCTAATGTCCTGTCTTACAACCCCAAAACGTATGGATTGTAGTTATTTGACATCCTTTTCGACAAGCACCACATGTGCAACAATGTGCTTGTGAAAGCTTTAGGGCATGGTGATAATGGCCTATTAGTAGTCTCTGAATGTACCCCAGGAAACTTTTTTTTTCCATTGAAATGGTACAATTACCCCTAACTCATTAACAAATAATCCTAACTCAACATCCTGAAACAAAAAGCTTCAATTCAGTCATTCCCTTATGTCAACCCTAGACTGGGTCTCACTGTGCACTGTTCAAAGTTCAGTTCTTACAGAGGCATTCAAAGCTCTTGACTAAATGTTATTGAAGACAGAGAAAGGTTTATTTGAGATTACTTAAGTATCTGTCAAGCTTGAATCCAGTGAACTCTGAGATTCTGAGATTAAGAGTAAACAGTAGGACTAGGAAAAATGAAGGTGAAATAGAACAGTCAGAAGGAATGAGAAAATGAGAGAAAAACAGATTGGGGTGGGAAGGGAAGGGGGATGAACTGGAATACGAAGGTGCTGCTCAGAAGGCTGGAGTTGAGATCAGAGTAAGTGAAATTAGTGAAGGTTAGTGGTCAATGAGATCATCAAGCCATGTAACTTAGCATTTTAAAAAAGTGATGTGGCACATGGCAGGTACTAAATAAACATTTGTTTGATAGTTTCTAACCAAATCCCCTTCTACTTAAAATAAACCTACTATTCAGCAGTATGGCTAATGTTGTTGGGCCTGCCTGACTATTAGCTTTCCTTCTGGTAACAAAATTCATGTTGAATCGTAGAATGAATCACTGGTAGAATTACTGGTGGGTGATCCAGACCTTGAACTTTAAAAAAGATGAAGACTCTAAAATAACTATAATTAATACATCCAAGAAAATAGATGACAAGATGGACAGAATTTCATGGTAAAAAAACTTTATTTTTTTAATTGAAATGGAAATTCTAGATCATTAAAATTCAATTGTTGAAATTAAGAATGTAATAGATGGGTTTGGGACTTCCCTGGTGGCTCAGTCAGTAAAGAATCTGCCTATGGGAGACCCAGGTTTGATCCCTGGGTCAGGAAAATCCAGTGGAGAAGGGATGGCTACCCACTCCAGTATTCTTGCCTGGGGGATTCCACGGACAAAGAGCCTGGTGGGCTACAGTCCACGTAGTCACAAAGTCAGACATGACTGAGTGACTAACACTAGAAGAGTTTAATAGCAGATTTTATATGAATGAAGAGAACATTAAAAATCAGGACGATAGGTAAATAGAAAAACGCTAACTGAATCTTGCAGGCACCCAAAGCTGGTGCTCTGTGACAAACCGGAAGGATGGGGTGAGGAGGGAGGTGGGAAGGGGGTTCAGGAGGAAGCGGACACATGTACACCTGTGACTGATTCATGTTGATGTACGGCAAAAACCATCACAGTATAATTATCTCACAATTAAATAAATAACTTTTAAAGAGAGTTTAAAAATACTGAATAAAAAAATAACATGGAAATAGGATACTTTGAAAAGGCCTAATATAAATGAAATCAATATTTGAAGAAAAAGTGAAGAGAATGAAGAGGTAAAGGCATTATTTGAAGATGTTTTAAAAACTACTCAAATACATCAAACTCCAGATTCAAGAAATACTAGCAACAAGATTTATACCAAACTTCTCAACAGTAAGTATACAAACCAAAAGACAATAAAATATTTTTGCAGAGCTGAAAGAAAACAAAAGTGTCAACCTAGGCATTTTGTATCTGGTGAAAATATTCTTAAAAAGTGAAAGAAAAATAAAAGCACTTTCATGCAAGTAAAATTAAGAGAATCTGTCATCATTAGTCCTTCACTAAAGAGAGTTCTCCTTATGAACGAAAATAACCACAGAGAAAAACAAGGGAATATGGATAAGAGTAAGGAAAAATGGGAAGGTTAAATAAACACATAAATCTAAATTACTTTTTACTATGGAAACAATACATAATGTGATGTTTATGTAGACAATATGCAAAACATAAAACAAGGAATAAATATATGGGAAAATATTTAAGAATTTAGGGTTGTCTGACAAGTGGTAAAAGTACAAATTTATGACTTACAAACTTAATAATATGTTATTAAACTCTAATAACACATTAATGCATATTTTAATCTCTAGGGTAATGACTAAAAGAATGTACATCTAACAAGCTAATAAAGAAGATAATGCAATAATTGAAAATAAAGTGTTAGTGCAAAATAAGGCAGGCAAGCAAAGAAAATAATAAAATAGAACAACTAGAAAATAAAAGTTAATTTAATAGTTAATGTAATAAAAGTTAATATAATAGTTAATATAATAAACAAGTTATAATATTAATTATAATATGTTATAATTATAGTTTTAATATAATAAATAGTTAATATATTTTTCAAGTATATTGGAAAATAAATAGTTTAAATACACCAATAAAAAGGAAAAGATAGATGACTAAAAATACAGGCAGCTTATAATATAGTTTAAGAACACAAATAAAATATAAATATAAATACAGTTGACCCTCAAATAACAGAGCAAGAACTGTATGTTTCCACTCATATGTGAATTTCTTTCAATAGTAAATACTATATGATCCACAATTGGCTCAATCCACAGATGTGGAATGGGAGATGCAGACAAACCAAGTATACCAAGCTATACCAACTATAAATTATACACAGATTTTCAATTGCCGAGAGGGTCAGCATTCCTAACCTCCACATTGTTCTAGGGTCAAATTATATTTACATTAATAAATACACACATATGCACATATATACATGACATTACCTAAAAGAAAACTGGCAGAGTTATTATAACATCACAACAGATAAACTTCAGGCTAAATGTATTTCGGAGGTAAAAAGAAATATTTCAAAATTGTAAAACTGTTAATTCATCAAGAAGATATATTTATTCCATATTTTTATGCATTTAATATATCTTCAAAATATATACAGTAAAAAGAGACAAAATTAAAAGGCAAAATAGATATATCCACAATCAGAGTAAGAGACATTAATGACCTCTTCTCATGAACTGGTAGCAAAAAAACAGATTTCAAAAAAATCAATAAGGGCAGGAAACCTGAATTAACAGATGTGGCCTAATTGACACATACAACACTGTATCCAACAATGACAGAATTTTTTTTTTCCAAGTACACATGGAAGTTTATCAGACTGACCATATGCTGATCAGAAGCATATCTCAAGAAATTTTTTTGAAAAATGAAAACATTCAGAGTAATCCACTGACTACAGTGGAATTAAACTAGAAATAAGTAGCAAAACAGTTAGAAGATTTTAAAAAATATTTGGAAATCAAGTAGTATGACTTTAAATAAACCATGGGCCACAGAAGGAATCAGAATGGGAATTGAAAGTATTTTGAACTAAATAAAAATTAAAATATGACATATTATACTTGTGAGATGTAAATAAAGAGGTGCTTAGAGGTAAAGTTATAATCTTAAATTCGCATGTTGAAAAAAGCATTTATTCAGAACATAATAAAAACTTAAGTAATTTAAATGTTCACCTAAGCAGTTAGAAAAACAAAAATAAGGTAAAGAAAGTAGAATCCCCAAAAAAAGGAGAATGAAGAAAACTCAAAAACCTAAAGCAGAAATTAGTTAGATTAAAACAAACAATGCAGAAAATTACCAAACCCAAACTTCCTTCTTTGAAAAGACTAATAAAATCAATCCAAGACAGACGACAGACATTATTTTAAATTTTTTTAAAAGAGAGACCTAAGGCACCAGTTATTAGTGTTAGAAATAAAATATGGAACATATCAGAGACACATGTTGTGTGTGTGTGCTCAGTCACTCAGTCCAACTCTGCGACCCCATGGACTTAGCCCACCAGGCTCCTCTGCCCATGGGATTCTTCAGGCAAGAATACTGGAGTGTGTTGCCATTTCCTCCTCCAGGGGATCTTCCTGACTCAGGGATCGAACCCACATCTCTTATGTCTTTTGCAGGTGGGTTCTTTACTGCTAGCGCTACCTGGGAAGCCTATGTAACCTTAGGCAAGTCTTTTAACCTCAACTAGCAAACTAGGGGTAGAAGGAAAGTTCCTTAACCTCAAAGAATAACCTATAACGATATTGTATACCAAATATCATATTCAATAGGGAGATAGCGAAATCTTTTCCCTAAGATGAAACCCTGAACCTCACTAGTGGCTCAGACAGTAAAGTGTCTGCCTGCAATGCAGGAGACCCAGGTTCGATTCCTGGGTCAGGAAGATCCCCTGGAGAAGGAAATGGCAACCCACCCCAGTACTCTTGCTTGGAAAATCCCGCAGATGGAGGAGCCTGGTAGGCTATAGTCTATGGGGTCACAAAGAGTTGGACACAATTGAGTGACCTCACCTCACCTTTTCTATAAGATCAAAAAGGCAAAGATGTTCACTTTCACCATGTCTATTCAACAGTGTGTTGGAGGTCCTAGCCAGCATAATAAGGCAAGAAAATAAAACACAAAGATAGGAACGAAAAAAGCAAAACTGTCATTGTTCACAAAGAAATCTGGTTTTATATATATATAGAAAATCCAAAATAATATGAAACAAGTTAATCAAAGAATTTAGCAAATTTGCTAGATACGAGGTCAATTTAAAAGCAAATTTTATTTCTATATATGAGCAACAAGATAATTAGCATGGGAAGTTTCAAATGATGCTATTAACGGATGCACAATCATACATTAAATATCTTGAACTACAGTAATTAAGACTCTGGTGTTGGCATAGGAATAGACCAACAAAAGACTAACAAAAGAACACAATGGAATCCTGAAGCAGACCCCTATCACTGACTTAGAATACAGAGTGCAATGGGCGAAAATGACTTTTTTAATGAGTAGAGCTGGATCAATTAAATATCTACATTGAAAAAAATTCATTTTAATTTTTGCCATATACCATCTAAAAAATAAATCCCACATGGACTATAAACTGAATATGAATAATAAGTTAACAAATTTCTAAAAAGTATCTTTGGGTATATCTTCCTGACCTTGACCAAAGACTTTAAAAAGTACTAAACATAAAAAATGCTATTGATAAGCTGGATTGTATTTTTAAGAACTTCTGTTCATCAAAAGTCACCCTTTAGAGAATGGCAGAAGATATTTATAATACATATATCAAGAGAAAAAAAGTTTAATCTAGAATTGTAGAAAGAGTCCTTAACAGTCAACAAGAAAAAGGCAGTCAATTCAATAGTAAAATGGGCAACAGATTTGAACAAAAATTTCATTAGAAATATCACCATTGGCAAGGATATGAAGCAATTAGAACTCTCATATACTTTCATAGGAAACTGATAGTTTCTTCTAAGGCTAACTAAACACACTCATATCCATGGCCCAAGCAATCTCACTGCTAATTCATGTACAATACAAACAGGTATGCATATCCACTAAAATAAAAAGTCTGTAGAATATGAAACATGATAGCCTAAAATTGTAAACAAAGAGTCAACAGTAAAATGAATAAATGAATTGTGGTACACTCAACACAATGAAATACTTAACAGCCTTGAGAATGGACTAACAACTTCTACAAACAGCAAAAGGAATAAACATTATAAAGATATCTCAAAGATAAAATGAGTAAATACAGAACCTATAATTCCACTTATATGAAATTCAAAACTAATTTAAGATGTCAGATGGTGGGAAAATGGATACCTTTGATGGGGAGGGGTAGTAACTGAGTGTTCTGGTGTAGGAAACGCGTTTCTTGATCTGAGTTTAGGTTACGTAAGTCTTTTCATTTGAGAAGATTTATCAAGGTGTACCCTTATCTCGGTACATTTCTAGGTACATTTTATAATTCAATAAAAAATTTACTTAAAAATAATTAGCCATATTTGCTTTTCTCATCAGGCTCTTCCCAAATCTGTTTTCTCTTATGCGAGTCATTTCCTAGTCCTCCTGATTTCTTCCCTTGACTTTCTAATCCAATTTTCATTTGAAAGGATTCCAGAAACACCTTTATCAAAACTGACATCTTAACAAGATAATAATGCCACTTACATAATATAGAAGGTTACAAATACAGAATACTTCATCCCTCATATAGCTGTAACTGTTGTAAAAACAGTAAAATCACAGGCACAGCTGTTCCAAGAGTAACACTCTTGGAACTTTTCTACCATTTTCTACCACTTTTTTCTACCATTTCCCCAGGCCAGCTGGGTAGGAAGATGGAGAAGATGGCTGGCTACCTGGTACATTAAATGAGACGAGGAAGGAAAGCATTTTAACTGTAAACCACTAAGCAAAGTAAGATATTACTACACCCATTCTATTTCATAGCTCAGGCAATATAGAAACTCACTGAAATATCTCACATAGCCACAATAAAGGGTGTTGGCTCAGCTGAATATTAGGACCAACTGGACCCAACAGATCTAACATGGCCAGGACATGTTCCTGTGCGTTCTGTTGGGGTCTCTATTTTTCTCCAAACATTTGAGTCTTTCTCTACTACTGCAAACTAGATTTCCCTAGATAAAGAAAACAAGTATCTGGCAGCTCCTGATCCCTCATACTCCACAGCTACCACTATGAAGGAGGGTAACACACATTCTCAAGCCTGTACATAATGACATTTAAAAACCAGCTTTTGAAGTGTTGCAAATTTTATTATAATTTGTGTACGTGATGCTATAGATTAAGTCAGTAGATAATATTTAGTGGTGGGAACCTATCTTTAGATAGATAGATAGATAGATAGATAGATAGATATAGACTGTGCTATGCTAAGTCACTTTAGTCATGTCCTACTCTGTATGACTCTATGGACTGTAGCTCGCCAGGTTCCTCTGTCCATGGAATTCTCCAGGCAAGAATACTGGAGTGGGTTGCCATTTCCTTCTCCAATATATATATATATATATATATATATAAGAGAGGTATATAACTCAGTGGTCACGTCCATGAATTAGCCTCATATAAAAAATAATAGCATGTTGGAAGTATACAACTTTTAGTTGAAGGATGTGGATACTCTAGCTATAAAGCCGACCTGTTAGTGTTTCCATGCTCCTCTCATTTGAGCAGGGCTCCAGTAAATCATTTCTGAAGAATAAAGCCAGTCCTGTCTCAGTTAAACCTTAATCATCATGGGATAAATGAAAAGGTATTCTGGGGAAAAGCACTAACTTTGAAATCAGCTTGATCTGGACTAGTGTATAATTCTGTTCCTTTCTCTTCAAAGAAGTTGATTCATCTCTCAGGCATTCAATTCATTTGTAAACTGAAACAAAATACCTGTGTTTTAACATAGTACCGAGGTATATGATATTTACTTCTTTTCCATTTTCTCAGAACACCACATTAAAAAAATGTAGCGGGGCACAGATTGGACCAGACAACTTGAGAGAGTTTCAACACTGACCTAGCCTGTCCAATTCTCCACCATCAGAAGTAATAAGGAATGTTGTACAAGGGCTATAATTGATTAAAGATAGTAAAAGTTGAAGGAAATAAAATTAGTCATTTTCAATGGGTCTTTGTTATTTTTATACCCTTCTTTCCAGTATCCTTTCCCCATTTTTCTCCTAACAGGGCCTTAAATCATTTTGACAAATTTCCCCACTCCCCTATTCAGGCCAACTGGCTTGGGGGAAGAAGGGGCACCACTTGCCTCAGAGATAAAGCATGTGACTCAGGCCCAGTCAGTCAGAGAACCAAATTTCTCTGGCAACAGTGATGAAGTGAAAATGATGAAGGAAAATGATTGTGAAAGAAAAAATTAAAATTTCGATTTTGATTCAATGGTTCATCGTGCAGATGATCTAAGTTGGTCCATTCGTAAGAATAAGGATACATATGTAGGAGCTACCAAGAGAAGACTCTATTTTTCTTCTTACTGTGTTTGAATACTTAGAACATAAAAATTAAGTTCTCTGGTTTAAACTCTACCTTACTTGACTAGATTTTAGGTGAGCTAATGTAGAAGTGGAAAAAAAAAATTATTTCTTTAGACTTTCAAAGTTGTAAAACTTGGCAAAGTTTTACACTGCCAAGTCCCTGATCACTGGATTCGTCAGAACTTTGGAGAGTGACGGCTAAGATTACAAATGGTCGAGAAGCCTATACACTTACACTGTACTAACTACAACTAGAAACTTAGATAGTCTGGATCACACTCCAAGATCTGAACTCCACCCAAAAATACAGTCTATATAGTCTTGTCTGGACGAAGAGCTATCTTATCAAGAAGCAATTATGGCTATTTTGGAACCCAACGTGTAAACCTGGTTTACCTTTGCACTTACTCAACTAGTATTTATTAGGCATAAAGTGCACTGAGAATTTGGCTAAAACAAAAGTTTCTGCCTTCATAGATCTTAAGACCCTGTAGAGAAAACAAATAGGCAATTATCGTATAAAATCATAAATATTAAAATGAAGTATTAGGGGGATACTTTGGAAGGTTATCTAACCACCCAGGCTTGGGTGGCCCACAAAAGCTTTCTGGTAAAATCGACATGTAAGCTGAGACCTGGAGGATATGATATAACTTACTCAGGTGAAGAAATGGAGAAGAATGCTCTCAGTAGCAACAGAATGCAATATATGAGAAAAGAGTAGTACTTCCCTGGGACTGAACGCAATCAGTAAAGGGGAGAGTGGTATGATGCGAGAGAGACAGACCAGGGGCCAAACTGCAGAAATCCTCAAAAGCCATGTTAAGAAATTTGGATCTCATCTGAGAACCACAGAAAACTGATACAGGATTTTAAGTAAGGAAGCAGTATAACAAGATTTATGGTTTAGAAATGTCACTCCAGATGCAGTGACAGAACGGAAAGAAGGGAGATGAGAGGAAAACATTTCCATCAGTCCTCTGTGTGACCGACAAAGAGGCTTTTGCAGTAAGCCAGAAGAGAGCTGATAATGTTCTAAGAGACAGAGCAGCAGGACTTAATATTTTATTAGTTTTTGAGCCTGCCTGATCTTCAGCTATCAACTCCTAGGTGGCTAATCAAGATGATATATTTTATTGAAGGTTTAAATACAGAAGAGATTCTTATGTCAGGTAGGGGGCTGGTTCACATCACTCAGGATCCCTTTCAAGTCTGCAATACTTTGACTTTGTGCTGGCAACAGGGATTAAGAGTAAATAATTACTTATTGACTGATTTCTTGGATAATAGAAGTAGGGATCCCCTTGTTGCCTAAAATTTGGAAACTATTAGACATAAAAATAAAGCATACTACTTATAATGAAGTTTCACTGTGCACTCATTTAACCCTGAGAAAAAGAGAGGGGCCAATTGTATTCTACAGGCATTCTGCTCACTGCTCCACTGAATGACCACTGCCCCCAAACAAGCATGAGAAGGGAGCCGGTTAATCAGCTGTTCATTCAATCAATTTGACTCCCACTGTTCCACACTGGGTACAAAACTTGCCACTCTGGTTGTAATTTTGATAATCAAAAATACACAGTTTTGAATTTCTAAGAACATGCTTTCCCAAAATATAAAACAATTGCTTCATATTGTTTTCAAGGGAAGAAAAATGGTGATGTAGGTTTACTGAAAGAGGGCATTTGGTCTCTACTTTTGTATACTGTACTTTAACTTTTATAGCTTAAGGAATTTTTAAGGATGACTATTTTTTTACTATGAAAATACAACTTAGGCACTGATGTTAAAAACCCTTGAGTGAAATTCAACTTCAAAGAAAAGTAAATAATGCAAGTCACTATCGTAAAAGTTGTAGAACCTAAAAATTCCAATTGATATCAGTTTTATAAGTTCAAGAAAGGTTATAAAAAAACTAGAAAGGTTTCAGAACAATGCTAATACGATGTTATCCTTCCAAATTAAAAGAAAACATCGCTCGTCACAACTATCCAAGGAAAAGAATCAATAGGGTTTTTTTTTCACAGCCCTCCTGATCTTGCAGATGGATATTCCTGAAGAAATGAGTTCTATGACTGCTTTTCTTTCCAGCTGCTCAGGTAAAATGTGACTCAGGACTTTCATTTGTCAATCAATCCCTCAGGTGAAACCAAAATTATTTTTGTAAAATGTTCCCCTGCCTACATCTACTCAGATCATTGATTTAGTTTGCAGTTGAGAGATACAGTCTGGGCATTTTCTTTTTCATTTTGTTTTCCATAGTTTTTCTTTTCCTTTCTTCTATTTTTTGATATAAAATAAAGGACAAGACTTTATAGTGATTAAGAAGCAAACATAGCAATTCTAATCATGTTGCTAGGCAACAAGGGCCATGTATGAGCTCAATGAATGGATTCTGAGCATCTGCATGAAGGAGAAATAGAAGGAGCCTATGAGTGAACTGCCTGGATAACTGCAAGGGTTATTACTTTTTGACATACATGCCCCTGGATTTGCCTGAGAATGGAGAAGGCACACTTATTTTAATCCTTTCTGGTGGTTTATTTTTCTAAGATGTGTTAAAAAGTGTCTTCAATGGAAAGTTGGCACAGTATGATATAATGATTATCAGCTCAAATGGAGAAAGTAAGTAAAAATGATCTCTGTCTCTATTTGCCAAGTTCAAGTATGCATTCCCCATAACTCTGGCTATTCCAACAGCCTTCAGCCTGATCCCCACTTGTTTTCTCCGCATCCACACCAGTTCATCTCACCTAACCTATTAATTACAAGGACGTTTTCTACCTCCTTACAAGCAACTCCCACCCTCTAAGATCAGCATTTACCCTATTCAGTTGTGGTGAAAAATATAACATTGTTGACAATAATTAACTCTGGTTTATTTTATTCTTATTATAAAGTACTGCATAATAATTAACAAAAAGCAGAAAAATAGAGACACATAAATGAACATCAACATCCATTATCCCATTCACGAGAGACAAGCAACATAAAATCTCAGTTCATATCAATCTAGATTATTTTCTGTGCATATACACACAGAATTTTTCCTTACATAACTGCATCATCTGTATACATGAAGTCATAAAATCAACAAGAGCCAACATAGTATTTAATGGCTTCTATACTGTGCTGGGCTTCCCTGGTAGTTCAGCTGGTAAAGAATCTGCCGGTAAAGAATCGCCAATGCAGGAGACTCCAGTCTGACTCCTTGGTCAGGAAGATCCACTAGAGAAGGGATAGGCTACCCACTCCAGTATTCTTGGGCTTCCCTGGTAGCTCCGATGGTAAAGAATTCACCTGCAATGTGGGAGACCTAGGTTTGATCCCTGGATTGGGAAGATCCCCTGGAAGAGGGCATGGAAACCCACTCCAGTATTCTTGTCTGGAGAATCCCTATGGACAGAGGAGCCTGGTGGGCCACAGTCCATGAGGTCTCAGTCAGATGCAACTGAGCAACTAAGCACAGCACACGTCACATACTATGCCATGATAATTTAACCATTTCCATAAAACTTGGGATAATTAACAGCATAAATGACCAGTTGCAGATACTTTTACTAATCTTATAGTATTGTTTTGTTCATCTCCTGAACATACCACAGCTAGCTTTATTAATTCCCCAGTCTCACATCATTACTTCCTTACCATTTTTACTAGTATTAACCTAGTACAAGTCTCTTACCTGGCTTCTTACAGTTATGAGTTATTTAGTACTCTTTTTGGTATTCTGGCCTGGAGAATTTCATGGAATGTGTAGTCCCTGGAGTTGCAAAGAATCAGATATGACTGAGTGACTTTTTCCACTTCGCTTTGGTCCTAAATGTCAGAAACCCCAACTCAAAGCAGCCGAAGCAAAAGTAAATGTATAGCTTTACAGTTGAAAGTTTCAGTAGCAGGGGCTAGCTGAATGCATAGTGAGATCCATGAACTCAAATAAAATCTATGGGACAAGGCCCCACTCCCTCTACCTCCCGGCAATTACTTCTTTTGTAAAGGCTCAATTCTTGGGAAGGCTTCCCCCTAATAGTGACCAGATGGCTGGTCGACATCTCTAGGTGTCTACATTCTCAAGAATTCCAAGGGAAAGAGCATTCTTCTAATTTAGTCCTAGAAGTTACTCTGATTGTACCTGCCTGAATCAAACAATGTGGCCAGAAGCCAGGTGCTCTGATGAGGGCCAGGCCTAGAAGACATGCCCATTCTGGAGCCTGGGGACAAAGTCTACCACATCCAATAACCATAAAGCTCAAGAGTCAAGGAAGGGTCAAAGCAAAATCAGGGTGCCATTACCAGGGAAAGTGGGCACAGATACTGGGCATTTAGGAACAACAACTGTTCACTGCCATTATCCTCTGTGCTCCATTTGCTCCTTCAGATCCACCCGCCACCTTTCTCCACTTGGGCTCTGTGTATGGGCCATATCAATAGTTCACTTTCCCCTGGCTTCTGGTTGGGTTTAGTCAACAGGAGAATCAGGTCAGAGAATATCTCCATCTCCCTCCCTGCTAGCCTCCAGTTGGCAGTAGCTGTACCCCATATTCAAGATCATGGCTCCTCTTGGAGGAACTTCTACAACCTGCTACAGATCCTCTTTGAGTTCTGTTAATAACTCTCTTCCTTTGCTTCTCAAACACATGGGTGGTAACAGCTCTCTGTTGTGTGAGCTCCACAGTATTCCACTACCTCCTGTTATTTTAACCCTGCACAACTTTACCTCATTCACATTCTATTTCCTGGGGAGCCTTGGCAGGTGCAGCCTCCAATCAGGTTGCACAACTTATCATTGCTCCTTCAGATCAACCATAAATCCGGTTAACCATTAAAATCCTCATTTGAGAAATAAATGTGAACACTGAAAGTTCAAGGCTAAGGGCTAGAGTCAATTTAATACAATTAACTGTCACTGTCATCTAAGCTTTGGCAACCACAGAAATACACTGAAGATTATAACACATACTAATCATTCCAACTGCTTTCATATTTGTTGGAGGCGCTAGTGGTGAAGAACCCACTTGACAATGCAGGAGAAGTAAGAGATGTGGGCCAGCCTGGGTCTGGGAGATCCCCTGGGGAGGGCATAGCAACCCACTCCAGTATTCTTGCATGGAGAATTCTATGGACAGAGGAATCTTGTGGGCTACAGTCCATAGAGTCACAGAGTCAGACACCAATGAAGCAAGTTAGCACAGCACATCTAGAATATACCTTGTGAAGGTCATACATTAATGCCATTGATCCAGCTTTCCTAATAAAAACTGAAAGGAAGGAAGGAAAGAAGGAAAAGAAAGAAAAATATAGGGATAAAGAGTTCTGACTTTGGAGTCAGTAAACCTGAAAACTCAACCCAACTTTGCCTCTAACAAAGATGTTGGGGTCTTTCACTGGATTTCATTGTCCTGATCTGTCAAATACTCGGATTTTAATAATATTGTAGTTATTGTAATTATTGTAGTTCATTAAGTCCTAACAAACTACAATAAATGATGTCTGCAAAACAAATGCACTTACAAACACTGCCAGTTCAAAGAAACTAAAGATACTTTACTAAGTTGGATAAAAATGTCTCTCCTGACCAAGAAAAGTAAATTCTTTTTGAAAACCAGGTATTCATTTAAGTCAATAATGGAATAGAAACCTGAGGCACTGACCTCAATTCAAAACAAAATTGTTTTTCTTCGGCTTCTTGCCTCAGACCAAATTTTATGTAGCGACAATGTGGGGCTATCAATAGGAATCTGCAGTGAAGCCCAAGAAAAGCACTAATGAAGCCAGCAGGAGCCCACACAGCCTGACCATGGACGCAAAGCAAGATTAGAAATACAGCTGCAAGTCTGCAAAGTAAGGAGTCTCTGCACCACTTTGCATAGTTTGCCTGGTCCAGCCAAGACCATAGAAGCTGTAGGAGGAAGATCAAAAAAAGGCTGAAGCAGGAAATGAGCTGTAACTTGAGAGTCACACACATGCACACACACAAAATAGAAAAACATGAAACATATTAGGTCTGAAGAAGGAGCATGGAAAATGTAGCTTGCTTATTCAAGAATGAGGCAGTTGATATTATTTAAAAAGGATTAAAATAAAAACTTTTAAGCTCTGAGATATTTCATGGTAGAAATATCCATTATAAATAGTCAGATATAAGAACAGGCAATAGACAGACTGAGTGTGGGAATCTAAGCTTGTGAGTATATTGGGGGAAAACAGAGGGGAAAATTTAGATGTTTACTCAGGAAAAGGTCAAGCAAGGATAGGACACCTGTAGCAGAATTCAGTGAGAAGATTAGAGAAAAGAAATCAGAGGCTGAACTATGTGCATTGGCAAAATGGTTTCAAATCACTTGCCCAGTAGCTGGTCATTTGGTAGTGTCTGCCTTAAAACCTGCAGAAGGATGGTAAGGTCACAAGACCAGACACAGGAACACAGACCAATAAACTGGTCTCTAGCATTTGCAGTTAGGGCGAGGGGTGGGGTAAGAATGGAGAGTGGTGGCTCATTCGAGTAATTTGCTGACCTTGGAACATGAGTTCAAGGACTGCATTATCCATTATGGTAGCCACTAGCTACACATAGCTATTTAACATTTGAAATGTGGCTGGTCTAAATTCAGATGTGTTGTAAGTGAAAAATACATACCAAAATTTGAAGACTAAGTATGAAAATAAAATGTGAATGATCTCAATAATTTTATATTGATTACATGCAGATACAATGTTTTGGACATACTAAGTGAAAATAAATTACTAAAATTGATTTGTCTCATTTTACTTATTTTAATAGAGTTACCGTGCGTTATTCACTCCGTCGTATCTGACTCTTTGCAACCTCATGGACAGTAGCCTGCCAGGCTCTTCAATCCATGGAATTCTCCAGGCAAGAATACTGGGGTGGGTAGCCCTTCCCATCTCCAGGGGGTCTTCCTGACCCAGGGATGGAACCCAGGTCTCTTGCACTGCAGGCAGATTCTTTACTGTCTGAAACACAAGGGAAGCCTAGAAAATTTTAAACCACTTATGTAGCAGGTATTTGTGGTCCTCATTATAATTTCAACTGGACAGAGCTGTTGTGTAAAGTTCTTTCTTCTCTCTACAGGCTTCTATGATATTATATGGGAGAAGACAAACTTAACCCTCACTGTCTTTCCTATCTCAAGCAGTGCCTAATTTCAGTCTAAGTAAAAGAAAACTACATTGAGATGAGACAGCTGCTGTATCCACACAACTCACATCCACTCAGGAATATACACTTAGAAAAACAGTCACCACCACCTCCTCACATGTACACCCACTTACCATATATGTACAAAACCATACGTATATGTGTCAGAATAATATCCATAAATAGGGAAGGAATATTAGCAGAATCATTAGTTACAGTGAGATTTACATTTCTACTATTGATGGAAATCTTTTGTTTGAATGGAGGAGAGTCATTAGTGCTTGTTGATAAGAAGAGATTCTTTAAAATTCAAAAGAATGTTTGAACTTTGTGTTTTCCATTTCCTAACAAGAAACCAGTTCACTGAGGAGGCAATTCTAGCATAAATCTTCTACCTATTATCCAGAGTTCCAGGGCTGCTCACACATAACTGAGTGTGAAAACCAAGCTTCTGCCTTATAATGAAAATCTCTAGCGTGATTTACCAACCAGCACAATTGGATCCCACTCTCTTTGTTGTTTTCTCTGGACTTCTGCTCTTCTTGAATCCTAAGAGCCACCTGATTCTTGCAGCCTTGTCAATTTCACTGGAACCTATCACCTGGCATACCCATCTCTCAGTATCTGCCAACTGCATCAAACTCTTGATCTAAATTCTGTTTGGTCCATCATGTTGACACAATAATTTAACATAATGATACAATTATACAAAAATTTGCATAATGATACACTAAAGGATTTCTTTCACAAAGGAACCTCAAAGAACTCTGACCATTGAGCTTAGTCTCCTCTAAGTAAGGATTTGGGTCCGTATGTTGAACATCTGCACTTTTAAGTGGTCCAGCACTCATCTTCTCTTCACTTGGTAACAGAATTTAATTTTCCTTGGAGGAAGCATCTTGCTCCTACTCTGATCCATGTGCTTTGGGTGGGACTGATCTTGTTCTCCCCACTCTCATCTCTGGGGACAGACCAGAATCTAGGACTAGCCAACTGCCATATTTCCTCTAGAAATGCAATAGAAATACAGTACAAGCCACAGTGGTTAAGAGATGGCAACATGGATGGAAGGGCTTCTCCCTGGTAGCTCAGTGGTAAAGAATCCGCCTGCCAATGCAGGAGACACAGGTTCGGTCCCTGGGTTGGGAAGCTCCCCTGGATAAGGAAATGGCAATCCACTCCAATATTCTTGCCTGGAAAATTCCATGACAGGGGGGCCTGGTGGGCTACAGTCCATGGGGTCTCAAAAGAGATGGACACAACTTAGTGACTAAAACAACACAACAGCACGTGGATGCAAACTGGTCCAAGGGACTTAACTGTGGGATTCTGTTAGGAAGGAATACCTTTGTTTATCCATATTAGAAGCTAGTAGGATGTAAGCCTAAACGTCAAGGCAGTGCTACATTGAAAGGCCCTGCTTTAGCAGGATGGTAGATCAGAGAGATCAGTTTTAAGAATCTTGTTTAAGGCCCTGTCCAGCAAGTTGCAGTCCTGAACTTCTCAGCTTGGGGAGCTAACGAATTCTCATTGCTGCTGAAGTAACTTTGAATTGGCCTGAAACTGCAAGAATTCTAACAGCACTCTTTAAATATTTAGCCACTACATGGATAATCTATATTTTTCCTGTATTTCAAAAGCAACTTCTCATTAAGTCTCTCCTGTTGATGTAAGCTCATCCTGAATTTCCTTTTCATTTTATCCTTTCCAATAAATCATCTGTAGGGTACACTATCTTTATTAGAACCTGCCATGGAGATCTGGTTCATTTATAATGAAGAGAATTCAAAGGTCACTTCAATATTTCATGCTGAGTTACCGACAGTGCTTGACATCAAGTCAGCTTTACTGTTCATTTGCATTATATCCCAGCTCTGGGCTCTTGGCTTCAGTATAGCGACAGAGACCCAGCTGCCAATTTACATTCCAGCTTTGCTGACAGCAAACATACATTCCCCTGTGTTTCTGAGAGCCTCTTGCAATAACCTCCCCCAAAACTCAGTCGCTTCACCTCACCAGTCTTCCCACCAGTCCCTACTACATCTTGTGAAACCTCCCTAAGGACAATGATCTATCTATCTGATTTTAAATGGTTGATTTCCAGATTCCCCACTGCTGGGTATGAATATGACCATTTGCTGGATTTGCCTGATGCCAGTTGCTTGTTAAAACATCATTTTATGGACTGATCTTTCCATCTTGCACCTGTTATGTTTCTCCATAAACAAATCTATCCTGATGGATAATTTGTCTTTAGTTATCAGCTATTTCTCATCAAACTTCAGTTAACCTTTCCACATGTCCCAGCCTAGGACAAATACCTAGGTTTTACATCATGCCTCTAGTTATATATTATAACATCACTGTTATCATGCTGATATGATACTCTTGTGTGCACTTACTGCCCAATGTATAGTTTAAAAATAATCTGGGACTGAGAACGAAAACATCTGAGTTCTAATCTTGGTTCTGTCATACACCAGTGGTATGACTTTAAGCACTAAAAATATCTTTCATAACCTCTCAAATTTTTATTTCTTTTATCTGTAAGTTAGGTTAATAATAGTTGCCCTATTTTGCTGGATGCTGTGAGAATTAGATAACAATGGATGTGAAACCACAATGTAAACTCTGAAAGACCATGTAGATAAACTGTAAATATGAGGTCTTATCATTAGCCCGAATTACTATCTCATGTTGCTTTTCAACTACAAATAGCCACACATATTGTGGATAGTTGGTGAATATTTGTCAATTTACAAATATGTATGTAAGTATTCCTGAAAACCCATTTGTAAAACAAAAAGGAAATGTTTGCCAATGACCTAAGAGGGGTTAGGGGAGATAAAACCATTGAGAAAAGAAGAAGAGGTAGAAAGTGATGGGTTGTGAAGGAGAGCAGAAGTCCTAGTCAGAGGGGAAGGTAAGAGAAAAAAAACACACTAGAGGAGACAGAGCCGGAGGGATGCAAGATGACGTGCCAGTAACACAGTACAGAAGAGGGAGCGGAGGAGAGGAAGACAGCAGGGAACAGGGAAAGGTGGCAGAAGAGAGGAGGCATCAGTTATTCTTAAACTAGAGTCAGCTGCTTGGGAAACCCAGGGACTGAGTGGAAAAGGGCTCCTGGCTCCCCAGTGGCTTTCAGTTGTCTGTTTGACTTTGTCTTAAGGAAAGCCATCCAGTCCAGTGAACTTGCCCCTGTGCGGCAGATGCAGACAATGTTTGCTCTGTGGGAAGAGATGGAGACAGCAACTGGGCAAACAAAGAAGTAGGATGTTGAACTACAGCACAGAAAATGAGAGAAAGAGTAAAGGGACAGAGGCCACATACTTAACAGTCTATAAAATGAAACCTATGGCCAGACTTGACTATCAAAATATTGTGCAATTTGACACAGTCTCACCATGGTTACCTTTCTTCACTGAAAGACAAAACAATCTGGATTGAATGGATGAATAAGTCTAAGTTAGCCAATTACCTGGACATACTTGAAAAGAGGATTAGAATTTTCAAGCAGAAGCAGGTGTCCACTTTCCAGGACACCACAGTGGGAATTCGGATATATGGGAGAAAATTCAACTCTCTTAAGGTCACCGAAAGACCATAATTATGCTAACACTCCAGGTCCTCAGTAGCTCAGTCTCCTCTGAGTATGGAAAAAAGAAAAACAGAAGTAATGCATCTAACACACTTCTTATTAGAGGTGAGGAAGAATTCTAGAGACTGAGGCCGTTGTAGAGAAACAGAATGCCTGTTAAAAACGACCTAACTTCCTCTGATCACAGAGCATATAGGGTCCTCTCTCTGGGATTACACAGCCTTTCCCAGAGCTGCCCATCTGTATTGTTCCCCAGTGACACAAAGCACTGTCCATAAAGCACGTAGCATAGTATTCAGAACAAAGAAAGTATTAGAAACTCAAAGCTGTGGTAGTACAAACCGTAGAAATAATAGAATTACAAGTAATAGTTGAAGTAGTAGTACAAGCTGTAGAAGTAAATGAGAAATGGTGGTCTTCGGACTTGATGTAATAATACTGGCTTAATGTTTCAATGTTACTGTCTATAAAATGCAGATGATAAGAGCACCCCCTTCATAGAACTATTATACGGAATGAATGAAAAAGAACTTATAAAGGGTTTAACATAGCACCTACAATATTTTTAAAATTTTATTTATTTGCACTTTATTTATTTTTGGCTGTGCTGGGTCTTCGCTGCTGCCTGGATTTTCTCTAGTTGTGGTAGGTAGGAAGTACTCTCTAGTTGTGGCGGCTTTTCTTGTTGTGGTACTTGGACTCTAGGGCACGCAGGCTTCAATGGTTGAGGCTTCTGGGCAGCAGACCACAGGCTCAATAGCTGTGGTGCCTGGGCTTAGTTCCTCCTCAGCATGGGGGATCTTCTTAGACCAGGGGTTGAACCCATGTCTCCTGCACTGGCAGGTGGATTCTCTACTACTGAGCCACCAGGGAAGCCCCACACCTACATTACTGAGTGCTTGATCCCTGTTAGTGAGACACAGCAGGAGTGGTGGTGGTGATGGAAATGCTGCAGGAGTCCATCCAGGTAAAGGGACCATGAGCCCTGTCACCAGAGGGCCCATGCCATGAAATCTGCAAAGAGCCTCACCAGAGAGGCCTTTCCAACTTCAAATAGGAACTGGTATTCTTTCCATCCTCCTAGCTCCTCTCTAAATCTCTTAGCTTCAGAATCCATAACCGCAAGTGAAATTCAGTGTTTGGGGGGTGGGAGGGTAGAGACTGTTAATATCTACTGGGTGCAAACCTGTCTAAAATAGGCCTTCAGTGATGATGAGATCTTGCCTGAAGCGTTGCAAGGTGAAACATAAAGACTTTCTCAATTTCAGCTAAACTTTTACCTCCAACACTATAATATGCCAGACAGTGTACTAAATGCTGGCTATATGAAATCCAGGCTTCCCAGGTGGTTCAGTGGGAAAGAATTCACCTGCCAATGCAGGAGACACAGGTTCGAGCCCTGGGTCAGGAAGATCCCCTGGTAAAGGAAATAGCAACCCATCTCATATTCTTGCCCGGAGAAATCCCATGGACAGAGGAGCCTGGCAGGCTACAGTCCATGGGGTGGCAAAAGAGTCAGACACGACTTAGTGACTAAAGAACAACGAAAACAACATGAAATCCAGCAAAGGAGGCAGATCTCTTAAACAAATAACTACAATCAACTCCGACAATTAAAAACATTTGATAACAGCAATTCGTATACAGAGCTCTGGGAGCATAGAAGGCAGGGCGGGAAGGCTTGTGGGTCTGTAGAAGATGAGTTTCAATTTGAAGTGTGAATAGGAAGTTTACAAAAGACAGGGGTTACGCATGATCAAACTTAAGCTATAGGAGATGGCCAGTCTGGGACTGCTAAGTGAATTGGAGGTAGGACAGCCATAGTCAAGAAAGGTGTTTGGTGATGACGCCAATCGCTTTAGAAAAGAAACAATGAGGTCTAATGACAGAAATGACAGGAAGGGAAGAAGAGAGTTGCAGAGTCAAGGTTACATAATTCTAAANTGTGAATAGGAAGTTTACAAAAGACAGGGGTTACGCATGATCAAACTTAAGCTATAGAAGATGGCCAGTCTGGGACTGCTAAGTGAATTGGAGGTAGGACAGCCATAGTCAAGAAAGGTGTTTGGGGACGACGCCAATCGCTTTAGAAAAGAAACAGTGAGGTCTAATGACAGAAATGACAGGAAGGGAAGAAGAGAGTTGCAGAGTCAAGGTTACATAATTCTAAATGAAGTAGTTTTAAAATTAAGCTGGTGTAAAAAGGTTACTAGTTGGTTTTTTTTTTTCCCCACAGTTAAACCTCATCAGTTCAGCATAATTGGACAGAAGCATGTCACAATTAATCAAATATGACTTACAAATTTTTTAAAAATATGACTAACTGCTTAGAGATTTTTGACTAGATAAGATACTTTAAATACCTTTCAACTTCCCTGATTTTAATTAGCAGCATCAATGTTCCTGCAAACAATTTAAATAAGGTTCTTTGAAGCAAAATTCTTCTCTGAAGTGGATTGAATCTTTTTCTCTTCTGCTCNTACAAATTTTTTAAAAATATGACTAACTGCTTAGAGATTTTTGACTAGATAAGATACTTTAAATACCTTTCAACTTCCCTGATTTTAATTAGCAGCATCAATGTTCCTGCAAACAATTTAAATAAGGTTCTTTGAAGCAAAATTCTTCTCTGAAGTGGATTGAATCTTTTTCTCTTCTGCTCTTCTTCCCACGAATGTGCTTCCCAGATTCCAAAGTTGATCTTTGCCCACAGCCAATTCTTCTTTTGCTAGTGTAAAAAGTCACAACCCTGACCTCAGGCTGATTGCCCAGAGAACTGTTCTGGGACGCCTGTAAAATCTTTCAACAAGCTAGACTAGTTGGCTGGTACTTCTTCCCATCAATTAGGAGTGTCAAACTGGATAGTCGTCAACAACACAATCACAGAAAATAACAAGTTTGTAGTTAAAAACAGAAATCTGCCAAATTTTCCTGATTCTCAGGATTCTTTGGGGGCAACTCAATTTATTTTCAAAAACTTCTGTCAGTGATACAATGACAAAATTCAGTTCAATTCCACAACAAGCTACCAAAAAAATCCCTTTTAAGGAGGGAATTTTATCCTATCTTCTACTCTACTAAAGTACTACATTCGTTGAAATCCTTAATTATACTAGCTTGTATAAAACTCACACCAAATCAATGAACTGTTTATTTTCCAAATACTTATGCATTTCTTACATCATAACCCTCATGAGTCATTAATTTATTTACCATGAAAAATATTTGACTCAATTCTCAAAATCACAGTGATTAGAAATTAAAGTATAAATGAAATAACTTAGTACTTCCAGATGTACAGCAGGTAGCTTGTTACCATAAGCTTTCTGAGTTTAGAAATTCAATAGGGTCATAGTTGTAACTTTTACACACNAATGAAATAACTAGTTCTAAGTCATATAGCTAGTAAGTAAGAAAGCCAAGACTTGAATCCATGTCGTTTTATTTCCCAAAACCCCACTCTTTCAGCTTCTTGTGATGGTTCCAGTTGACATCGTTGTGGTTTATGTACTTTGGAAGCTGCAGAGAGTGACATCATGGTAGAGGACTGCTAGCTTCAAGCCACAACCAGCAAATTTCACACACTGCAAGAGACTACTGTTTTAGGACCATAAATGTCATCCTCCCCTTTAAGGTCCCCTGTGGCCCCATGAGGAACAAGGTAAGTTCCAGTTTGTAGGCTTCTGATCGAATCAGAAAACTGACTGAATAATCACCATTGTATCAGTCAAGTAATAACGTTGATATGATTCTCATTTACATTTCTAAAGCAACATAAAAATAACCCCTTTTAAATGGTACCCACTCACTTTCTCCTTATATGCTAATGAATGTCATAATTTCAAAGCCTGAAGAGAGATTTCCTGCAAAACATTTCACTGACTTAAAGTTGCACATGCTCACAGTTGCAATTGCCAGGTTACAAACAGGAATTAACTCTGCTTCCAAATCAATTGTATATTGATAAGTCTTCAGGGCTGACAACTTGTACACCTTGATTTTAAACTCTAGGAGTTATTTCAAGGCTTTAGGATATTTAGCATTAAAAATTCTAACTTCATCCTGAGTATTTAGTGAAATCTAAGTATTGTCACCTGGAGAAGGAAATGGCAACCCATTCCAGTATTCTTGCCTGGTAAATTCCAAGGACAGATAAGCTTGGCAGGCTATAATCCATGGGTTGCAAAGAGTCAGACACAACTTAGTGACTAAACACATACACACAATACTGTCACCAGTACTAATAATCAAACCAGAAATCAACTCCTTTATTTTTTTAACTTAAAATTTATTTTTAATCTTCTAAAATTTATTTTTATTTATCTAACATTTATTTTTATCTTCTAACACTTATTTTTATCTTCTAACATTTATTTTTATTTACCTTCTAACATTTATTTTTATTTATCTTCTAACATTTATTTTTATTGGAGGATAATTACTTTGCAATGTTGTATTGGTTTCTGCCGTACAACAATGTGAATCAGCCGTAAGTATACATATATCCCCTCCCTCCCAGCCTATCTCCTCATCCCACCCCTCTAGGTCATCACAGAGCACCAGCTTGACCTTCCCTGTGTTATACAACACTCTCTAATCTGTAAAATTGTTATTTTTTTCTCTTTGCTAAAATTAGATCATTTCAATTAATTCCTGTAATCACATTGATTTCCAATGAATTGTATTTACTAATCAGTAAATAAAGTACTGAAGTACTGAATTGCAAGTTAGTACCATGACAGAATTAAGGCAATTGGGTAATTAGAGTTAATCTTTGAATAACTCGGGCGTAAGGGGGTACTGACTCTCTGAGCAGTTGAAAATCTATGTATAACTTACAGTTGGCCCTCTGTACCAACAGTTACACATCCATGGATTCAACCAAACTTAAACCATGCAATAATGTAGTATTTACTATTGAAAAACTCTGCACATAAGTGGATTCAATCAGCTCAAATCCATGTTGTTCAAGGGTCAACTATAACTTGAAGCCAAATACTTATTATGTCATGGTTTTTAATTAATGTTATGACATGTGTACAACAGGTGACTGCACTTACATTGTGTATATATTTTATATTTTTAAGCATTCAGCTTTTGGTATTTATTCAGATTTATTTGTGCTATATATAAAAGCTTGCCATTTTGATCTTCTGTTCAGTGATGCTAAGTGGCTCCCTGTCACATGGCAAGCCCTACCAAAGAAAGAAGAAAGATTCTCTCAGGAAAAACATGCTTCTTGGGTTTCTTCTCTCTCTCTTCCTTCTTCCCTTCATTTCTTAAAGTGGCTTACAAAAATAAACAATATAAGTTGTAGTTAAAAAAAAATCAAAAGAAACAAGATGAAGTGGCAAAAAGAGTTGGAAAAATAAAATAAAGGCATGTTACAGCCACAATCGGAGAAGGCAATTGCACCCCCACTCCAGTACTCTTGCCTGGAAAATCCCATGGACGGAGGAGCCTGGTGGGCTGCAGTCCATGGGGTCGAGAAGAGTCAGACACGACTGAGCGACTTCACTTTCACTTTTCACTTTCATGCATTGGAGAAGGAAAGGGCAACCCACTCCAGTGTTTTTGCCTGGAGAATCCCAGGGACGGGGGAGCCTGGTGGGCTATAGGGTCGCACAGAGTCGGACACGACTGAAGCAACTTTAGCAGGGGCAGCAGCAGAGCCACAGTAAGTGCCTAGAGATCTTCTACACTTGCTGCTACTGCTAAGTCACTTCAGTCATGTCTGACTGTGCGACCCCATAGGCGGCAGCCCACCAGGCTCCTCCATCCCTGGGATTCTCCAGGCAAGAACACTGGAGTGGGTTGCCAACTTGCTAATGGTAGTTATAAATGCAGTTCTGATTGCTAGAAACCATAGCAAAAAGGAAAGAAATGCTACCATTTACACGATTCATCATTCCTATATGATGCTGTTTTGGTTGCTAATGAGAAACATTACTGAGAAAGCACAACAGTTATTCTTTAGAGGAGAAACAGAGTCTTAAACCAAGGTGTTCTTACTGAGTAGAGGCAATGCGCCAGCAAAGTATACTGGAGCAGGGAGATGAGTCAAGGCTGGGAAGAGGCCACAGCTCAAAGAACAGACCTGTGGCTACCCAAGGGGGCGGGAGAGGAAGAGCGTGGGACAAATTGAGAAAGTAGCACTGAAACGTATACTCTGCCATATGTGAAATTAGATAGCCAGTGCAAATTTACTGTATGACACAGAAAGCTCAAATCTGGTGCTCTGTGACAACCTAGAGGTAAGAATGGGGTGGGAGGTAGGAGAGAGGTTCAAGATGGAGAGGACATATGTATACCTATAGCTGATTCATGGTGATGTATGCCAACACAACATTGTTAAGCGATTATCCTCCAATTAAAAATAAATAAAGTTTTAAAAATATCCTTGGGTATATAATATATTTGAAGGGAAAACAATAGGAAAATGATTCAAGGTGAGCTTTAAGTATTCTGAACTACAGGACTTTGTCAAAGACAAATTATGGCTGTAAAATAATCTGTACATGATAAACCTCAACAATACAGAATTAAAATGATTAGACAGAAGCCAAGAGAGGAAGTTGGACAAAAGGTGGAATGGAACCGCATATATGAATATGCTACTTTCCAATTAATCTATATTTTGTGCTCAGAAAAGAGTATTTAAAAATCAATAAATCAAGTCATAGAGATGAAAGTGTATATTTAAGGATAAGGTAAACACTGAGGAAAATAATATAGTCAATTAAAATTAGATAATTTTGAAGGGCAGAGGGAAAGAAGGAAGAACCAAATACTGAACATTTTCATTATCATTCAAATTAAGGAATAAATAAGTAACAAATTAGACGATTGTGTTAGATAATACAATTAAGAGAGCAACCAATAAAATAAAAAATAAAAACCAACACAAAAAATACAAAATCTATTTAAGATTTAAAAAATCTATTTCAGATAAAAAATCTGAAAAATAAAATAAAAAGAATCAAGATTAAAAAATAAATTTTCTCTCCATTCAATGTCTGAGCTCTTTATCTTAAGAAATCTTCAGAGCAAATNAAATACAAAATCTATTTAAGATTTAAAAAATCTATTTAAGATAAAAAATCTGAAAAATAAAATAAAAAGAATCAAGATTAAAAAATAAATTTTCTCTCCATTCAATGTCTGAGCTCTTTATCTTAAGAAATCTTCAGAGCAAATTTGTAAATATTTGAATTTTTCTGCTCTTATTTAACTGCTGCCTGAACCCTATATTTTGTGGAATCAGAAATTGTTAGAAAAAAAATTCTTGGAAAGCAGAAACTGTTTATGTGCAATAAACAGCAGGAAGAAAAGGATACAGACCTGGGTCACCTTTAGGACTCACACATGAGCTGAGGAGAGACATATGTCAGTGGGAAGAATCTAGCAGTTAAAACAAAAAGCATGGGATAAAAAGCTTCCAGCCTTTAGAATATAAAAATCTCCAATTATAGTCAATTACTATCCATGTTGTACAACAGATACCTTCTATTTTAGTTGCTAATAAAGGGCTACACAACCTGGGGGGAAAAAGCATGGGTTATGTCTGAAGTCAGGCAATAACTACTTCAGAGTCAAATTAAGCAGCCACAGCAGCTCAGGAGTGAGCACAGGGCTTAGGGACTGCCAGATTCATCGCCCACACGCAGGCCAGGGATATCCTCAAGGAGAATCTGCTGCAAAGTCACCAAAGCTACTCTTTCAATTTTCCTTTCTTCATTTCATTTCAGTTCAGTTCAGTCGCTCACTCGTGTCCAACTCTTTGAGACCTCATGAGTCACAGCACGCCAGGCTTTCCTGTCCATCACCAACTCTCGGAGTTCACTCAAACTCACGTCCATCAGGTCAGTGATGCCATCCAGCCATCTCATCTTCTGTCATCCCCTTCTCCTCCTGCCCTCAGTCCCTCCCAGCATCAGAATCTTTTCCAATGAGTCACCTCTTCCCATGATATGGCCAAAGTACTGGAGTTTCAGCTTAAGCATCATTCCTTCCAAAGAAATCCCAGGGCTGATCTCCTTCAGAATGGACTGGTTGGATCTCCTTGCAGACCAAGGGACTCTCAAGAGTCTTCTCCAACACCACAGTTCAAAAGCATCAATT
>SJYA01001296.1:3488350-3521284 GCA_006410615.1 Neotragus moschatus | reverse complement strand
TCAATAAAGCAAAAGTAGATGTTTTTCTGGAACTCTCTTGCTTTTTCCATGATCCAGTGGATGTTGGCAATTTGATCTCTGGTTCCTCTGCCTTTTCTAAAACCAACTTGAACATCTGGAAGTTCACAGTTCATGTATTGCTGAAGGCTGGCTTGGAGAATTTTGAGCATTACTTTACTAGCTTGTGAGATGAGTGCAATTGTGTGGTAGTTTGAGCATTGTTGTCTCACAGAGCCCCAACAAGGAGCAAAGAGACCAAAAACTGACATCAGGTGTGTGTCAGATTGTCTGGAAAGAGATGGCTGCAAGGTTTGAGACACTACTTACTAAAGGTTAGGACTCATCAGGAACTTGCCCCTCCAAGCAGGCCCTGATTCACTGCTGGCTTTTCATCCTTAGTCAATCCATCCTACATCAACTGCTCTCTGCAATGAAAGCTCTTAAGGGAAAAATGCTTGTAATGCTTCCTCTATTTCTAAAATCCAGACCTAGTATTTCTTTCTTTCTTTCTTTCTTTTTGTTGTTGTTATTGTTCAGTCATCCAGTTGTGTCAGACGTGTCAGACTTGGCAACCCCATGGACAGCAGCACGCCAGGCCTCCCTGTCTCTCACTATCTCCCAGAGTTTACCCAAGTTCATGTTCATTGCATCAGTTATGCTGTCCAGCTATAGCATCCTCTGATCCCCTCTTCTCCTTCTGCTCTCAATCTTTCCTAGCATCAAGGACTTCTCTAATGGGTCACCTGTTCGCATCAGATGACCAGAATACTGCAGCTTCAGCTTCAGTCCTTCCAGTGAATATTCAGAGTTGGTCTCCTTAAATACTGACTTATCTCCTTGCTGTCCAAGGGGCTTTTAGGAGTGTTCTCCAGCACCACAGTTAGAAGGCATCAATTCTTCGGCATCTGTCTCCTTTATGGTCCAGCTCTCAGAACTGTACGTGACCACTGGGAAGACCATAACCTTGACTATACGGACCTTTGTCGGCAAACTAATGTCTCTACTTTTCAGCACACTGTCTAGGTTTGCCATCGCTTTCCTGCCAAGAACCAATTGTCTTCTGATTTCATGGCTACAGTCACCATCAGCAGTGATTTTGGAGCCCAAGAAGAGGAAATCTGTCACTACTTCCAATTTTTTCCCTTCTATTTGCCATGCAGTAATGGGGGAGGATGCCATGATCTTAATTTTTTAAATCTTTAGTCTTAAACTGGCTCTTTCACTCTTCTCCTTCACCCTCATCAAGAGGCTCTATAGCTCCTCTTAGCTTTCTGCCATTAGAGTGGTATCATCTGTATATCTAAAGTTGTTGATGTTTTCTCCTATCTATCTTGACTCCAGCTTGTACCTTATAGTTAGTTCACAGAGAATATAGCTTATTGTATATAGCTCACTATTCAAGTTCTCTTGTCATTTTACTAAGTTCTATTTGTGTAACAGTCTTCTGGCTTGAGATCTTTAAGAACAGGCACTTATGTTAACTCTTCCTGGCACATCATTTAGGTGCTTAACTAATTATATTAAACTAATGAAGGAACCCTTACATATTTTTATTTACCCATGGAGCAACTTACTTATAAATAACATAGATAAATCTAACTGCAACAAAACAAATGGAGTTTGACATTAACATATTTTGGCTACCAAGCCTCAATTCCTCTTCCTAAAAAGCACCAATTTCTTCAGAAGATTTAACTTTCCTCCACTGCATGCCATCTTCCTGAATGATACCTACCTCCCATTATGAATGCTGGACAACAAATTGTCACATGACTTGGCCTGGTCAATCAGACGTCTGATTCTGATTCCCGAACAGCATATATTGATGGAGCATATAGTTGGACACCATCCATGATGCAGAAATGGGCTGATCACTTCTTCCTATGGATGGCCATTGTTCCACTTCTTACCTCTACTAGAATTCTCAAAGTTCTTTTTATTTGCAAGCCAAGACCCCCAGAATTTTCACCTTAATTCTTTGAACCTATGTATTATAGCTTCCCCAAAATTGCCTTTGACTATATTAGCAAGTTAGTTTCTGATGCTTACAGTCAATAACAGTAGATATACAATAGCAAGGATCAAAATGAAATAAGAAACTCAATTAAATGAAACCAAACAAACCCAAAATCAGATGTTTAGTATGGCCTGACAAAAATACTTAAATGCTAGACATTTTTATTTAGCCCTAAGTGTCATCCTAGGACCTCTCTGTTCCTCGATATCTGGGAAAAACTGGATGGAGTCTCTCAATTCTATATCCCATAGTAATCTTTCTCTCATATTTCTGAAATTTCCTCAGGCATTTATATTCTTCTCCCATCCTGTGCTTTCTAGGGTGTTCATTCTCACATATTCATTCTCTCTTCCAAACTATATTTACCAAAACAGGAATGTCAGCCATCTCACCAACTTACACATACACACACACACACACACACATAAAATATCTGTAGTATAGTAGAAGGCAATGTGATTTTGTTACCTTAAGCAGGTTACTTAACCCCTTTGTACCTTAGTTACCACACATTGTAAAATGGAAGACTGTTTTAAAAATTAAACGAGATAATACATGTTAAGTTTATAGCTTATGATGACCTCATACATAGTAAATATTCAACACTGATTTCCTAGCCAAGCTAGAAAATTCTGCTATAGAACTCAGTGCTGGGAGAGATCAGCACACACATGAATTTTAAACAAACAAACAAACAAAATATATATATATATATATGCAACCTAACTCCTCTCAACATTTTACAGCCACCACACAACTAGATACTTCACCTTCGGCTAAGCAGAATCTAGACTGTCCTTCTTCTTGGAATTTACCCTTTTCCTACCTCTCTCTCCTCTGGCTACTCATTTTCCTGTCTTCAGAGCAACTTAAAAAATTCCTCTCTTGTGCCAGGAACCCAGGCCCTTTGGCTTTCACTCTATATGGACATTTTACCAAGTGAAGACATTTCCTTACCAAAGCAAGAATTTCTGGTTTCTGTTCTTCAAGTAACAAAATTTATTCTATCTAGTTATATCTAGAATATGGGCTTTTGGACCCTAGTTGTCTTCATAGTACCCGTGTGGATTTTTCCACATTTATTTATTAATGAATAGTTTAAACGTACATAATATTCTTTTCCGGCTTTATTGAGATATAATTGACTTATAGCACTGTATAAGTTTAAGGCATAGAGCATATTGAGCTGACATATATCATGAAATGCAGACCACAATAAGTTTATGAACATCCACCACTGCATATGGGCTTCCCTGTGCCTCGGATGGTTAAGAATCCACCTGCGATGCGTGAGACCTGAGTTCAGTCTCTGAGGTGGGAAGATCCCCTGGAGAAGGGAACAGCTACCCACTCCCGTATTCTGCCCTGGATAATTTCATGGACTGTACAGGCCATGGGGTCACAAAGAGCTGGACACAACTGAGTGACTTTCACTTTCACCATCTCATATAGATAAAAAATTAAAGAAATAGAAAAAAATACTTTTCTTTGCCATGAAAGTTCTTAGGATTTACTCTCAACAAGAATGAAGGCAGTTGAAAGATGCTAACCCCCAATTATAGGATAAGTTTAACTACATGATAAATATAATTAACACAGTTGTATAAAACTTTTCTTTAAGTAAAATTTACTTTTAAATTTTAAGTAAATGTATTTTAGAAGAAAATTCTATTTCACTACTAACAGTGGCAAAATAGTATTAAGTTTAAATGTTAGTCTCTCAGTCATGTCAGACTCATGACTGAGTCATGTGACCCCATGGACTGTAGCCCACCAGGCTCCACTGTCTATAGACTTTCCTAGGCAAGAAGTAGCCATTCTCTTCTCCCGGGGATCCTCCCAATTCAGGGATGGCAGATTCTTTACTATCTGAGCCACCATTACTTGCCACTATAAGATTACCTTAAAATACTTACTTTAAAATAAAACAGATGTTCATGTGTCACCTAAAATCATCATGCATTACTAGTGATTCATACATCACAATTTGGTAAATAAATGTCCTTCCATGGACACCAAGAGAGTGGGCTGGGAAGGAAATGGGTGGAAAGTCCGTTGTATTTGCATATTACTAATACTGTGGGTAGGGAGGGGGAGTGGGTAAGGGTGAGTATATATTGATGGGATCAGTTTAGAAATCAGACAAAAAGGATGGTCCAGAGACAAGATTCTGAGGACTGATACCATCTTGTATCCTGCATTACATTTCTACAGCACCCAAGAGAAAGGCTAATGTTAATTTAATTGAATTGTATTCTGCTATTAGAATTCAAGGCCACTATAAATAAATGTTGAAAACTAGAAATGTCAGAGATCATGCTATCTGAATTACCCAAAAAAGAAGTACATTTTAACCAACTGATCCACTTTAATACAGTGTCTAAAACTTAAAACAATTTGATAAACTTATCGCCATTGACATTGCTCACTTTGGCCTTTTAATTAATAAAAGTAAAATGGAAACTCTTTCGATTCCATTATGCTTTCTCTGTTCAAATAAAGTCCCAAAATTATAGAGGAAAATTAAACATGTGGCACTAGCCTAAAAATCTGTGCTAAAGTTCGAAGACTCTGCATCAAGTCAGTATGTTAGGTAAATAACAAAACCTATGATGCTTCCATTGGGAGAGTAAAATGCTTTATCGCTGAATATATAGTCTCTGTGCACACCTAAGGGCACTAGAACATCACCCTATTTGAAATATATGTAGCACAATGACTGGCTGATCAATAACTCCTATTAGGTACCCATCAGGTGTCAGGGATTATTCATGAGACATATTTGACCCTTAAGGAAGCCCTGGGTTAGGATGACAGTACATCTTTGCAACTCCAGTCACATTACATTAGAGTTTCTGTCAAGATGTTTGACAGCTTCATTTTGTCACAGGGTTCTCCTACATCAAACACAGAGGCATGATGCGCCTGATCTATACCTGAAATGTGCTTTCCTACAGATCTCAAATGAAAGAAAAACTGCTCCTGTGCTTGCACCAAGAGTGTATTTTTTGAGGATATCTTCCAGCTATTGATATCAATGATATCTTCAGCCTCAAATGCCAATTCATAACATTTAAATCTTATTGAACACTTTTTTTCCACATTTTTTGGTTGTATGAATAAAACACAGCAAGCCTTTAAGAAAAAAATTTCCCTAGGAGCCATCCTATTATTTGATCTCCAAGAGTTGCAGGAAATTATTGGAAAGAAAAGAAAACAAAAATAATTTAGCTTTATGTAACTATACCATGCAACCATTATGTCATACAATAAAATGACCTGGTTGATAAAAGAACTAGCAAACTAGCACTTGTCGCAAAAAGCTATTTAAGTATAAATCTAAAGTTTAGATATAACACATAAATATTCTTAAGGTATTTTTACCCCCATTTAAATAGATTTTCTTCCTTCTTGTTACAGAGATGAATATTTTCATGCAACAGCATCTCCTGTAACACTAACTTTTAGCATAGGCATCTGGAATCATTTACAGCTATATTATACTTACCATTTAAGCATAAATGAAATTTAAAAATTAATAAACAGTACCACATTCATGATTATATTGATATATGAAATGTTGAAGAAAATATACATTTATTAACTTTGTAACTCTACCCAAACAGATTTTTCAGAAGTCTTAGAGTTCAAATAACCACAATTTATAGCATAACATATATAAAAATGCATCATACCTCACATTAGCATCAAGTTCGTCCATTACAGGAAATAGGCATGGGTGAGTTGAATATCAGCGCCCACTGGGTACTATAATGGGGAAATAATAAAAAGAGGGTTAGACAAGAAGGCAATGTAGAAAAGTAAAAGTCATTAAGGGAAAAAGTGCCAAATAATCATTGTTTCCTAATAATTAAGACTTTTATACAGTATTGGAAAAGTAATAAACAATATTACATTCAAAAGTTATTGGCATTCTGAGATATGGCATAGATGAGTACTGCACTAATCTCCTAGAGATTAGAACATAAAGGCATTTCTTTTTACTTCTTGTTTAATCTATTTACTTATTATTTTTTGCTCTTCCCAGAAACATAGCTTATTTATATGATCTGCATCAGGAGACCAGCTGGTGAAAACTTAGAACACTGTCTAAGATGGTCAGCCATCTTGTTTCCTATGATAATTTTTCAGGTTGCAATTTTAAAAACCCTTTTTGAGGGTGGATAATCATATCTCTTTGAGACTCTATAATAGTAAACTCTTGAGAACCCTCTTCCTAGAAAAAATAAAATAGGTGTGCATGGACACACATATACCTTTTCTGGGGAGCCCACAATTCCTTGAGGCCTTTCCATGAACCTCAGGCTAAGGACTCACAATCGAAGAGGAGGTCAACTTTCAAACTACTGATAGTTCCTCTAGCAGAGACCTTTAGAAGACCTTACACTCTTTAATGGACAGACTCACTGATCTCCACCAAGTCACTTCTCTGACCTGGCTGTGTAGTTTTGGTTCACAGAAAAATTCCTGTATTTCTCATCACATTTATTTCAAAACATGGTGAATCAGAGAACATAGGGGCAGAGGTCAGTCTGTTTCTTTTGAGGTTACCCTAAGCAAGACCCTTTTTCTTCTAAGGACATCATCCATTCAATACTTCTCTGTAAACAGAGAGGATGAGAAGAGATGATTGCTGGGTTTGCTTCTAGCTCTGATATTCTATAATCCCATCTGCTGGCTTTCTAGTAAAATTTTACAGGGAAGAAACTGTAAATATGTTTATGTACATAACAGAACCATGAAATTCAGTCTGAGCCCTGGGATTCCTTGGTCAGCATGAACCAAACATATATGCCTGGCAGCCAGGAAAAAAATGACAGGCTGCCAGAGCTGGAAAGGACATAGATTTCTGTGCGTGTTCTCTGTGTGTTTTTATTCTTTGAAACCTGTAAGATTCACATGGGCACCCATGTGCATTTGTGTGTCTATGACAGGTGTGAGGAAGGCTGAGCCTACAGGGCTCAATCCCCTACTCTGACCTCAAGCAAAACACCTCTGTCTACCTCTATTTCTTTTACATTCTGCATCTGGAATAATCTTTTCTTTGAAATACATAAGTACAAAGCCCTAACTACTGAAGTGGTGGGATTCCATCCTTTGTACAAGTCTAGTCATTCCTGAAGTGAAATGATGTGTGTGCGTATCTATTTTTTTTCTAGGCAGACAATCATCAAGGGTTTACTAGATTGCCAAAGGGATATGATTACCCACTTCAAAGAAAGAAAGAAAGTGAAGTTGCTCAGTAGTGTCCAACTCTTTGCAATCCCATAGACTGTACCCAACAGGCTCCTCCGTCCATGGGGTTCTCCAGGCAACAACACTGGAGTGGATTGCCATTTCCTTCTCCAGGGGATCTTCCCGACCCAGGGATTGAATCCAGGTCTCCCACATTGCAGGCAGACACTTTTATCATCTGAGCCACCAGGGATAAGCTACCCACTTCAAAAAGAGCCTAAAAAACTGAAAATACTCATATTATTTTAATCATAATAATACAGTAACCTATTTATGTGAACCATGAACTTCCTGATGTTCAAGCTGGTTTTAGAAAAGGCAGAGGAACCAGAGATCAAATTGCCAACATCCACTGGATCATCAAAAAAGCAAGAGAGTTCCATAAAAACATCTATTTCTGCTTTATTGACTATGCCAAAGCCTTTGACTATGTGGATCACAATAAACTGTGGAAAATTCTGAGAGAGATGGGAATACCAGACCACCTGGCCTGCCTCTTGAGAAATCTGTATCAGGTCAGGAAGCAACAGTTAGAACTGGACATGGAACAACAGACTGGTTCCAAATAGGAAAAGGAGTATGTCAAGGCTGTATATTGTCACCCTGCTTATTTAACTTATATGCAGAGTACATCATGAGAAACACTGGGCTGGAAGAAACACAAGCTGGAATCAAGATTGCCGAGAGAAATATCAATAACCTCAGATATGCAGATGACATCACCCTTATGGCAGAAAGTGAAGAGGAACTAAAAAGCCTCTTGATGAAAGTGAAAGAGGAGAGTGAAAAAGTTGGCTTAAAGCTCAACATTCAGAAAACGAAGATCATGGCATCCAGTCCCATCACTTCATGGGAAATAGATGGGGAAACAGTGGAAACAGTGTCAGACTTTATTTTTGGGGGGCTCCAAAATCACTGCAGATGGTGACTGCAGCCATGAAATTAAAAGACGCCTACTCCTTGGAAGAAAAGTTGTGACCAACCTAGATAGCATATTCAAAAGCAGAGACATTACTTTGCCGACTAAGGTCCATCTAGTCAAGGCTATGGTTTTTCCTGTGGTCATGTATGGTTGTGAGAGTTGGACTGTGAAGAAGGCTGAGCGCCAAAGAACTGATGCTTTTGAACTGTGGTGTTGGAGAAGACTCTTGAGAGTCCCTTGGACTGCAAGGAGATCCAACCAGTCCATTCTGAAGGAGATCAGCCCTGGGATTTCTTTGGAAGGAATGATGCTAAAGCTGAAGCTCCAGTACTTTGGCCACCTCATGCGAAGAGTTGACTCATTGGAAAAGACTGATGCTGGGAGGGATTGGGGGCAGGAGGAGAAGGGGACGACAGAGGATGAGATGGCTGGATGGCATCACGGACTCGATGGGCGTGAGTCTGTGTGAACTCCAGGAGTTGGTGATGGACAGGGAGGCCTGCTGTGCTGTGATTCATGGGGTCGCAAAGATTCGGACACGACTGAGCGACTGAACTGAACTGAACCGAACCTATTTATAGTAGTTAGTCCTAACGCAGATCATATAAATAACTTACGTCTCTGAAGATCAAAAAATAACAGATTACTATTCATCCCCATGTCTTAAAATACAGTCTATTTGCTAAAGATTCTCAAAGTTACAGCTTCATCTTAGGCCCTTCCCAGACTTGTATCACCTACCTGACATCTCAACTTGGATGATTAAAAAAGCATTTCAAACTAAACTCATTTCCCACTCCAGCACAATAACTTGCTCCTCCCCTAGCATCCTCTATCACAGTAAATGACTCCACCATTTATCCAGTTACACATTTTTTTTTCATACCCTACAATCAAACTATTAGCAAACTCCCTCCTCTACTTTTAAAATGATTCCTCAATCTCACTTTTTCTTTCATTACCTCCAAAACCACACCTGGTCCAAGCCACCATCTGCTTTTCCACCTGGTGCCCTAACCACTCTCCTGACTTTCGTAACTGGTCTCCTGCTGGCTCCACCATCATCTCTTCTCCCCACAGTAGCATTTTTGAAATGGAAGTCAGATCATTTCTTGCCTATATAAAATACTAGTGGCTTTCTGTCACACTTAGAATAAAGTTTAAACCCCTCATCACTTTGGATTTTGCTTAATAGGTAAAATTCAAACTGATCACATGGGTCACAACTTTGTCTAACTCAATGAAACCATGAACCATAAAGACAGGGCCACCCAAGATGGACGGGTCATGGTGGCGAGTTCTGGTAAAACATGGTCCGCTGGAAAAGGGAATGGCAAACCACTTCAGCATTCTTGCCTTGAGAACCCCATGAACAGTATGAAAAGGTAAAAAGATATGACACTGAAAGATGAACTCCCCAGGTCAGTAGGTGCCCAATATGCTACTGGAGAACAATGGAAAAATAGCTCCAGAAGGAATGAAGAGGCTGAGCCAAAGCAGAAACAACTCCCAGTGGTGGATGTGTCTGGTGGTGAAAGTAATGTCTGATGCTGTAAAGAACAATATTGCATAGGAACCTGAAATGTTAGTTCCATAAAACAAGGTAAATTGGAAGTGGTCAAACAGGAAATGGTAAGAATAAACATCGACATTTTAGGTATCTGTGAACTAAAAGGGACTGGAATCGGCAAATTTAATTCAGATGACCATTATATCTACTACTGTGGGAAAGAATCCCTTAGAAGAAATTGAGAACCCCTCATAGTCAACAAAAGAGTCCAAGAAATGCAATACTTGGGTGCAATCTCAAAAGCGACAGAATGATCTCTGTCCGTTTCCAAGGCAAATCATTCAATATCACAGTAATCCAAGCCTACGTCCTAAACCACTAATGCTGAAGAAACTGAATTTGAACAGTTCTATGAAGACCTACAAGACCTTCTAGAACTAACATCAAAAAAAGATGTCTTTTTTATCATAGGGGACTGGAATGCAAAAGTAGGAAGTCAAGAGATAACCAGAGTAAGTTTGACCCTGGAATAAAAATGAAGCAGGGCAAAGGCTAACAGAGTTTTGCCAAAAGAATGCACTGGTCATAGAAAACACCTTCATCCAAAAACATAAGCAATGACCCCTACACATGGCCATCACAAGTTGGTCACTACTGAAATCAGATTGATTATATTCTTGCAGTTGAAGATGGAGAAGCACTATACAGTCAGGAAAAACAAGACCAGAAGCTGACTGTGGCTCAGGTTATGAACTCTGTATTGCAAAATTCAGACTTAAATTGAATAAAGCAGGGAAAACCATGAGGCCGTTAAGGTAAGATCTAAATCAAATCCCTTACAATTATACATTGGAAGTGACAGATTCAAGGGATTAGATCTGATAGAATAGCTGAAGAACTATGGATGGAGGCTCATGATATTGGACAGGAGGCAGTGATCAAAACTATCTCCAAGAAAAAGAAATGAAAAAAGGTAAAATGGCTGTCTGAGGAGGCCTTACAAATAGCTGAGAAAAGACAGAAAACAACAAAATTCTGTAAAACAATTATCCTTCAATTAAAAAATGAATAAATTTCTAAAAATTAAAAAGAAGAAGAGAAGTAAAGGGAAAAGGAGAAAAGGATTGTTATACCCATCTGAATGCAGAGTTCCAAAGAATAGCAAAGAAAGATAAGAAAGAGTTCTTAAGTGAACAATGCAAAGAAATAGAGGAAAACAATAGAATAGAAAGACTAGAGATCTCTTCAAGAAAATTAGAGATATCAAGGGAACATTTCATGCAAAGGTGGGCACAATAAAGGACAGAAATGGTATGGACCTAATAGAAGCAAAAGATATTAAGAAAACAGGGCAAGAATACACAGAAGAACTACATAAAAAAGATCTTAATGACCCAGATAAACGTGATGGTGTAATCGATCACTCACCTAGAGCCAGACATCTAGGAATATGAAGTCATGTGGGCCTTAGGAAGCATCACTATGAACAAAGCTAGTGGAGGTGACAGAATTCCAGCTGAGCTATTTCAAATCCTAAAAGATGATGCTGTGAAAGTGCTGTATTCAATAGGCCAGCAAATTTGGAAAACTCAGCATTGGCTGCAAGACTAGAAAAGATCAGTTTTCGTTCCAATCCCAAAGAAGAGCAATGCCAAAGAATGTTCAAATTACTGCACAATTGCACTCATTTCACATGCTAGCAAAGTAATGCTCAAAATTCTCCAAGTCCAGGCTTCAACAATATGTGAACCAAGAACTTCCAGACGTTCAAACTGGATTTAGAAAAGGCAGAGAAACCAGAGATCAAATTGCCAACATGTGTCAGATCACAGAAAAAGCAAGAAAATTCCAGAAAAACAGCTACTTCTACTTCACTGACTATGCTAAAGCCTTTGAGTATGTGGATCACAACAAACAGTGGAAAATTCTTACAGATAAGAATATCTTACCTGCCTCCTGTAAAATCTGTATGCTGCTTAAGAAGCAACAGTTAGAACCAGACATGAAACAACAGTCTGGTTCCAAATTGGAAAGGAGTACATCAATGCTGTATATTGTCACCCTGCTTATTTAACTTATATGCAGAGTACGTCATGCAAAATGCTAGGCTGGACGAAGCACAAGCTGGAATCAAGACTGCTGGGAGAAATATCCTCAGATATGCAGATGATACCATCCTTAGATATGCAGATGATACCATCCTTATGGCAGAAAGCAAAGAGGAACTAAAAAGCTTCGTGATGAAGGTGAAAGAGGAGAGTGAAAAAGCTGCCTTAAAACTCAACATTCAAAACACTAAGATCATGGCATCCAGTCCCATCACTTCATGGCAAATAGATGGGGAAACAATGAGATACTTTATTTGGGGGGGGGGGCTTCCAAATTATTGCAGATGGTGACTGCAGCCATGAAATTCAAAGATGATTGCTCCTTATAAGAAAAGCTATGACCAACCTAGATAGCATATTAAAAAGCAGAGACATTATTTTGCCAACAAAGTCTATATAGTCAAAAGTATGACTTTTCCAGTAGTCATATATGGAGGTGAGAGTTGGACCATAAAGAAGGCTGAACACCAAAGAATTGATGCTTTTGAACTGTGGTGTTGGAGAAGACTCTTGACAGTGCCTTAGACTGCAAGGAGATCAAACCAGCCAATCCTAAAGATCAGTCCTGAATATTCATTGGAAGGACGGATGCTAAAGCTGAAGCTCCAATAGCAAAGACCCTGATGCTGGGAAAGACTGAAGGCAGGAGGAGAAGGGGACAACAGAGGATGAGAGAGTTGAATGGCATCACCGACTCAATGGACATGAGTTTGAACATGCTCCAGGAGATGGTGAAGGACAGGGAAAGCCTAGTGTGCTGCAGTCTATGGAGTCACAAAGAGCTGGACATGACTGAGTGACTGAACAACAACTTTATCACAGTCTGATCCCAGCTCCTCTCCAGTGCCCCATCCACTCACTGCCTTTGTACTCGCTGGTTTTGCTTTTTTCATTGACCATCAATGTAGGCTCTCACCTCAGGGCCTTTTCACTTGTTTCCTCTCCCCAGAATGCTACTATGTAGATCACTCCATTACTTCCTTAGGGACACAGCCCAAATGCCACTTTCTTGATGACTTTAAGTAAAATTTCAGGCCTCATTTTCTGAAAATTTCTGTAATCCACTTTATTTTTTTCTTCTTAGTACATACATTATATATACTCCTTTGCTTCTTTATTAGTGATCTCTCTCTCTGACTAGAATGTAAGTTTCAAGAGAGCATAGTTATATCTTGATCACTATTATAACATCAGTGCCTATAAAAATGCCTAACATACTGTATCCCCTTCATAGATATTTCTTGAGTCAACTAAGTAGTTAATTTGTTTTGCAAATGAGCAAAGTAAGGTTTGAGAGTTTGTGACTTTCCCTCTGGGAGGTAGTATATGAACCACTCCAGAATAAATATAATTTTTAAAAATATCAAAAATCAGTTCATCTTATTTATTTACTCTTTAGTGTTAACAAGTGCCAAATACTGTCCTTTTCCTTCTCCTCCAACCTCTGAGAATTTATTGTTAGATGGAGAGACTAAGAATCAAAGAGGTCAACTGACTTGCCAAAGTCACATAACTAGTACTTAACCAAACTAGGAAGTGAATTCAGGGCTGGGAATTCTGAAACTCAAGCTTTATCTTGCAGTTCTTTTTATCCTATCATTCTTGCCCCCACTGTTAAAAAGGGAAACTCCTCATGAAAGGGAACATTTTGCTTTAATTTTCTGCTGACCATTTATCTCCTCTTTCTCTGAGAATAATGCCTTGATTTTCCTTTGTGGAACCCCTCCCCTGCCTCAAGCCCACTGATGAGCACATGACCAGGACTGGCCAATCAGAATAGTTCATTCTCTGGCCCCAAGGATTCATTAATTCACTGGCTAGACTGTAAAGCCAGCCCTGAGATATTTGCTAGAGTCTGTCTTTCTCTTGATGTTGCTAAACTTTCAATTTAAAGCTGCTGGGGGCCAACGATGCCACTATGTGGGGAGAGTGAATGAAGTTAATACCAATGGAAAGCAGACTTGTAACACAGAGACTGCCATATCCTGATGAAATAATTTGCGACTTAAGGTCTAGCAGTGTCTTATGACAGTTTTGTACTTGAACTTCCCAACTATACTGAGCCAACAAATTCTCTTTCTTCGTGTGTAAGCCAATTTGAGTTGGATTCCAACCGTTATTTGACACAAAAAAAATTCTTGGAGATATACAGGAAAATCAATATTGTATTTGTATATAGATTAGAAGGAAGAAAAGCTGGAACTAAAAAAAAAAAAAAAGTTAAAAGCTAGCTAAATTTGAGCCACTGAAACTGCATTTGGAAAATGTTACAACATGGGGAAAGCTATATATTCATAGCAATGTACATTATTATATTTTGCTCATGGAAACTCAGTGAGCAAATTTTAAATGACTGACATTTAACAAACCAGTGAGAAAATGCATTTTGTTAGAGATAAAGGAAGAATAACAAAAGAGAAAATGGTAATCAGTACCTCTCCTAAATTGATTCATTGATTACAGTCCACTATTTTTTGTCGTACTTACCAGGAATATCTAATCAGAGCTATGATTATAGGGATACCAGCTGCTGGGAAGAATGCTCAGAGTGACAGGTGTGTGTAAGGAACCATGCTTTTATCTTGCATACTTATGTTTCTGACACCTTAACAAAATACTACCTAGTTAATTAAAAGCACAGTCAACAGTATCTCCCGTGCTCAGATATAAGCTATGTCACTTCTAAAAATTTCTAATTTAAATTCAATTAGACCGTGTATGTCTGTGGCACACAGGCATGTGTATGTGTGTGTTTTAAAGACAGTCACACTGTATCCTCATCTCCTTCTGAAAAACAGCCTTAGATTTTCATAACCAGGGGAAAAAAGCACAGCAAGTCCTGGGAAACAAGAGAAAGAGGGAGTCAAATAAACCTTTCTACCATGTGAGGTATAAATGAAGGTCTCAGTATTATCTCAGCAGTAGGAAAAGCTCAAGCCACTAATTATTCAAAACACTTTGTCATAAAAGTAGAGATACAGAAGCATGCAACTCCATCAGAGTCCTTGAAGCTTCTTTTCTTTGTTGTATACATTGAGACTTATCTTTCCTTAAAAGGGGAGAAGAAGGAGAAGAAAGAGGTAATATTCTTCGTGCCACCAAATGCTGATTCCAACCCTTAGTTTTCTGACTTACACATTTTAAATAACTAAAGGGCAAATCCTGAAGGTAAGCACATCTCATCTTTACCCGTGTTCTGTGACTGAGAATACTCTGAAAGATTGCTGTGGAACAGCTGTTAATGGTTAACACAAGGTGTGTGGCTGCATCTCTATTATGAGAAGTGTGAGCACAGGGCTCACCTGTAAATAGTCCTCACCTGTTAGAGTGAAATATCGAGGTAGTTTGGTGCAGTGCCAACACCTGCCAACTTGGAGCAATGTCATAACTCAGCTTGCTTTGTTGCACTTTTGTTTTTTTCCTTTGGTTTTGGCTGCATGAGCATACATTCATGCATAACTGTGCAAGGATTGACCACGTTTCTTTATAGAGTATGCTTCCATGGGTTAAATTTCTACATCAAAGGGCATATTCCAATACCTTTGTTTTGGACAGGTGTCAGGAATAAGTAAAACATTATTTATCTTAATTGCCAAATTGAGAGACGGAGCTTGGCATAATGGAAAGAACACTAGACCAGGAGTCACTCAGCCTGACCCACTGCTCCTATTCTTAAGCAAGTTTGTGGGTCTCAATTTTCCCAATGGTAGAATCAACTGGGCCAGAGAGTACTGGACAGGGTGAGCAAAGGAAGACACTTCAAGTAATTAGAACTTCTCAGAAGTTAAAGGAAATTTTGAAAAGGTGAGTTGCTTGCCATTGGAGGCATTTAGGCAGCATATGGGTAATTAAGGATATCTAAATGAAGCATACGATTCTGGTGACTGGGAAGGTTTCTTCCAGTGCTAAAACTGTAGCACTGTGATAGTCTATGTTAGTTCTGCTCGAATCCCCAGCAAGAGACCAAGTGTTTTGAATAATTTTCCAATTAAAACAAATGCATGCTCAATTCACCTATACTGTCTCAAACAGATTCCATCTCCTGAGCACTATCCCAGTCGTTTCTGAACATGTAGAACTAAAAGAAGGGCACAGAAATGTACAATTAACTAAAGCCAGATGTTTGCTAAGAGTTAGCTGCCAAATGCTTATTGTTAGCCTCATTACCTCATTACCCTAACCCACTACCCTCCACATATACCAAAGCAGTCAGTCTCACCAGGATCAAACACACAAGCATTTTCCCCAAAGTCTTCTGCATCCCACGCTGATCATGATTTCCTAGTTACCTTCACTGTGAAAGAGACTCAGGGATAATCTGAAAGATTGCAACTGTGTAAATTCTCACCAAATGGAAGAAAAAAGTCCTCTCATTGGCTATTTACTAAGACTTTGTTTTCTGGAAAATGTTTGGAATCTATAGGATGCTGGCTCAGAAATTTACTTCAATCAGGTGATCATACTCTAAAAGAATCTTGCTAGAAATTAGTTTAGTAAAAATTCACATTATTTGTTTATCTAGATGTTTGCTCCTTGGAAGAAAAGTTATGACTAACCTAGAGAGCATATTAAAAAGCAGGGACATTACTTCACCAACAAACGTCTCTCTTGTCAAAGCTATGGTTTTCCCAGTAGTCATGTATGGATGTGAGAGCTGGACTATAAAGTGCGTTTCTTTCTAGGACTGGATGTCAAAATGCTATTTGTGCCAAGTCATCTAGAAAGATTTGGTCTAAATGAAATGTTGTCTCATTTCCATAGCTGAAAATCCATACAGATGCCAATTCAGCTGCACTTAGGGACTATCATGCTGATATATACAATTAGCATGAAAAATGGCTTTATCTTTTCTCAAAATAACTAAAAAAAAATATTCTTCCTAGATAAGTAAACATTTCTCAGCTGGAAACTTTAGTCTTTTAATTAAAAAAACTAATCCTGAAAACAGCCCTGAACCAATGAAAGACTATTTAAGAGGCATAATCATTCTCTCTTTGGGGGAAAAAATGAATTACAGGAAATGTAAAGGAGGAACATGAACGTCCACTTCATGTAGAAATGAATGAAGTATATCTAAAGCAGTTCAAGAAATCTTTTTTTTTATAAGGCATATATTCTCTACCACCACCAAAGAACATGATGAAGACACTGACATTACAAGAAACCCAATCCCAGTAGATGTGGATCTGGGTATTTCACAAAGAAAAAGATTCAAGGGTCGTTTATTTACATATTTACTTTTTTGATCACTTGATTAATGTCCCATTCACAACACAGTCACAGGTTCACACAGTGCATGATCAGTATTTCTTGAATGAATGGCATGACATGATGTGAAACTTCCACTTGATAATTAGAGAAAGAATTAGACTTGTCTTTGAGTCGCCAAAGGGAATCAGTGGGAGTCTCAAGAGAAGTTTGAGCCACACTGTGAGGTAGGTCATTTAACACCAGAGCTGTCCAATTATTGACCTGTATGCTTTGGCAAGCAACAAGGTCCATCTCAGCGGGAGGCTCAACAGAAGCCAGAACACCATCTGTCAGTCACGTTTGAGGGGAAGAACAAGTCTTGGATGATTCTGAATTCTGATGAAATCCAGGAATGCAATGAAAGCAGAGCTAAATGAGAGATTGTTTACTGTACAGCAGCGGTTCTCATGCTTAAGCATGCACAGGAATCACCTGAAGGCTTGTTAAAACACAGTGGTTGACCACTAGCCTCAAGTTTCTGATTGGGTAGGGTTAGAGTGAACAATCTGCATTTCTAACAAGTTCCCAGGTATTGCTGATGCTACTGTTCTTAGATGACTCCTTAAGGTAGAACATAGATTTTGCAAGTATGGTTCTCATACCTCCTGGAAAAAGCACATGATATTAGGCAATAGGTGGACAGAAGTACCATTGGATCATGTGGTTAAAAATGTGGGGGTTTTTTGTTGTTGTTATTTTCAATTTTTTTACTGTTACTTACATTGAAGAAAAGGCTTCATAGACAGCTTATTGTCGAGTCCTTCCTGCTATTTGGTAATCTCTCTTTTATAATTACAAAAAAATAAAAAATAAAACCAGATCAGAGTCTCACAGTCTTTCGTTTGAAGCACTGCTGTCTTCTGGGTCCTCCTAAGAAGCAGATCTTGAAGTAAGGGTTACAGAGATGTACATAGTTGATCTGGCAGTTGCAGGTACACTGGCAGGACAGTAACGATACAGGAGAGAGGATGAAAGGCCGCTTCTTAAGCTACTGAAGCTTAATCCCACTGGGAAGTTCTGGGAAACAATATAAAACATATGCCTCAGAACTATCCTGAACAAGTGGGGAGGGAACTGGGGTACTGATACTCCCACAGCCATTAGGTATTGCTTAAGAGCCATCCACAGGGAGACATGGATTCCTAGGCACCTTCAGTCATTGTGCTTGTAAAAAAGGTTGATTTCAGCAGACCAAGGGCAGCCCTCCAAATAGTATGCTGGTTCATCATTGCAAGTCAGATGGTATACACAGATATGGTGAGAGGATCTGCAGGAAAATGGGAGGAAGAGTTGATAGTATCTGCTCCAACTATTTAGCTGAAATCTAATACGTTGCTTTGTGTGTTTTTTGCTTTTTTTTTTTTTTTTACAGTTGCCGTCTATTTCTTTCGACTCATACTGGTTTGCACTTATACTTTTTTTCTCTGTAAAATAAATTTATCTAAGGAAAAGTAATTGATCTAAAGAAAAGTGCTATGCATATAATGCTCCAAATGCTTGCAAGAGAAGTAATCACAACAATCACAACAGTAGTTATTCCCAAATAACTGAAGTTTGGGAAATGCTAGCATAGCAGTTTAAAGCAGAAATTGGCAGCTTTTTGTTTGTTTGTTTGCTTGTTTTGTTTTCTGTAAAGGGCCATTTAGCAAATATTTAGGCTTCTTCAAGCATAAGGTCATCATCACAACTACTCAACTCTGGTGCTACAATGTAAAAACTGCCACAGACAATACAAAAATAAATGAGCATAACTGCTTCCCAATAAAATTTATTTATGGACACTGAATTTGAACCTTTAACAATTTTCATGTGTCACAAAATTATTCTCCTTTAAATTTTTTTCAACAATTACAGAATGTAAAAAAACATTCTGAACTTGTAGGCCAGTCAAAAACAGGCAGCCAGTCACATAGTTTGCAAGCCCCTGACTCAAGGCATCAATTACCACTACACCTTTGACAAATTGCTCACTTTCCTTAGCTTCAGTGGCTTCATCTGTATAATAGTGGCAAGGCTAATACCAATGTCACAAAGTTACTGCAAAAAATAAGTAAAGATGAATACTTAAAAAGCAGGTACCCAGAGATTTCATAATATAATGTTAGCCAGCTACTGTAGCAAGGTTGGTCTCCAGTTTGGCGGTGCCTCAGTCATTAGAGTCTGAATGTTTAATACTCTGCTTCTCCACAAAGGCAGCTAAGCATCTGGGGGCTGATCTTCCCTACTTTGGGATGTGTTTACAAACCTCTTCTCTATAAAATAGGCCCCTGAAACCTGAGCCTAGAAATGCCCAAAAGGTTTTGTCACCACTGATTTCAGAGGCCTGGAATTGGGAGCAGGTCAAGCTAAAATTTGCATTCCATCAAAATTAAGCTTCCAAATTAGTATTTTAGATCTTTCAATATTATGTTGCTGACAGTAGTGGCTCTCAAACATTAGAATACTTAAAATCACATGCAAAACTGAAGGTTTGGGTGCCTCATTCAAAGCATTTCTGAATCAGTAGGTCCAGGAATCTGCATTTTAACAAATGTCTCAGTAATTCTGGTGCAGATGATTCATGGAGAGCAGTTTGGAAAACACATCAAGGTTGGACCACAATCCACCAGGTGAGCACACCCTTCTGAAATCCTCTTTCATTGTTTTCCTATATCTGTTTAAATACCTCATCAGCTGAGAAACCAAGATTACAGTATTTGCTACGCACGCCGAAAGAAAGATCTCTGCCAGCATGTTTATCTCTTCTGTCCCCATTTTTTTCTAATTCTTCTAAACCTCTTGGAGTACAAAACAGTATATACAGAACTCTCTACTCCAGATATCATGTGCTGATTAGCATATACAATTAAGCATGCCAGTGCAATCTCAAAGGACATGTGCTATTTAGAGCTTAGATGTAAATTCTTGAGCAGAATCTGCGTCTTTACTGGACTGATAAGATGTTACCTCCCAAAAGGCTGCTGCCCACAGTTTTCTACCAGTAGTTTGCAAACAAACCTCTTGGAAAATGTAAAATTAAACTGTAGATTTTAAAGGGGTCCACTTAACACAGACAAGATTTCTAGGGTAAGAAGCAGGAGAAGAATAATGTTTCTCTAACTGATATTTGTTTAAATACATACTAAGGACCAAATTCTTCACATGCATTACCTTATTTCATCTTCACATCATGCTACAAAAGAATACTACAATTATCCTATTTCACAGATGAGGAAATTGAGGCATAGAAAGAAGATATTATCCAAGGCCACACCATAGCCCAGACCTTTCAACCATTAAGTTATCCCATGAAGGATCCAGATCTCAATAGTTCTCCGCCTCAACTTTTGCAGCTCAATTTTATTAATTAGTTATTTGTGTAGCTCATTAAAACCTACAAGAAAGTCTACTGACACTTGAAGAGAATGCTTTTTTTAAAACAAAGCCCAGCTTTGCTCATAGCAGTATGTGACACTAAGTTCCTCATTTTGCTTCCATAATCCCCAGGTCTCCAGCTGTTCAAGGTAGTTTAGATATCCAGCCCACCTGTCTTGCAGATCTGCTATTACTCATGAAGTTCAAATAAGATAACATATGTGAAAGTCCTCTGAACACTGTAAAAAGTTATCTAAAATGATAATTTCCCAGCCTGTCGTTTCCACAAATTATTTTTAAATGTTGAGAAGGAATAAAAAGTGTATTAGTTCTGCAAAATCATCTGTGTCAAAAATCATATCTTCCAGAGATTTTGTAGGTTGTAAAGCACCAAATCTGCAGATATTTGTGGAGCAGAAGAAACCCTGCTTCTACATGGAAAGTAGTTTATCATGTACTATTTAAAGTAGTTTAAAGTACTGTTTATCACGGTTCAATGCAATGGAAATTTGGGGAGCTTGAGAATCAGATGACCTGGTGCTAGTCGTTGCCCTGACACTAAGCAACCTTGAGTGAGTGTTTCTTTCTGCCCTTCCAGGAAATACAATACTGCTTGGCAGTTAAGAAAATGGCCTGGGGGAGTCAAAGCTCCAGTGAAAATCGACTGCCTCCTCATGAAGGACCTCAGGTAAGTCATGTCACCTGTCTTGGTCTCAGTTTCCCAGTGATAAAAATGAGAATTAGAAACAACAGCTTACTTTGAAATCATCAAAAAAAAAAAAAATTGCTGAATGGATAGAGGAATGAAGACAGAAATATGATAGCTTTTAAAAAGAAGTTAGTAAAATGTTATTACAGAACCTACTTGGTAAGTATTTTGTAAACACTATACAAGTCTTTCAACTTTTCTCTTAAATATTGTTTNCATATGTGAAAGTCCTCTGAACACTGTAAAAAGTTATCTAAAATGATAATTTCCCAGCCTGTTGTTTCCACAAATTATTTTTAAATGTTGAGAAGGAATAAAAAGTGTATTAGTTCTGCAAAATCATCTGTGTCAAAAATCATATCTTCCAGAGATTTTGTAGGTTGTAAAGCACCAAATCTGCAGATATTTGTGGAGCAGAAGAAACCCTGCTTCTACATGGAAAGTAGTTTATCATGTACTATTTAAAGTAGTTTAAAGTACTGTTTATCACGGTTCAATGCAATGGAAATTTGGGGAGCTTGAGAATCAGATGACCTGGTGCTAGTCGTTGCCCTGACACTAAGCAACCTTGAGTGAGTGTTTCTTTCTGCCCTTCCAGGAAATACAATACTGCTTGGCAGTTAAGAAAATGGCCTGGGGGAGTCAAAGCTCCAGTGAAAATCGACTGCCTCCTCATGAAGGACCTCAGGTAAGTCATGTCACCTGTCTTGGTCTCAGTTTCCCAGTGATAAAAATGAGAATTAGAAACAACAGCTTACTTTGAAATCATCAAAAAAAAAAAAATTGCTGAATGGATAGAGGAATGAAGACAGAAATATGATAGCTTTTAAAAAGAAGTTAGTAAAATGTTATTACAGAACCTACTTGGTAAGTATTTTGTAAACACTATACAAGTCTTTCAACTTTTCTCTTAAATATTGTTTCACAATAAAACATTGGTAAATAAACCCCCCAAAAGGCAACAACAGGGTTGTTAGAAGAGTTGAACGAGATATAGAGCTCTCAGCAATGCTCATGGTAAGTGCCTGGCATACTTCAGAAATGATTTACTATACAGGTAGAAGATGGGACAAGATGATAGATTCCTTCAGCTCATACAATCTGTGAGCTGGAGCTCTTCTAGGTGAGCCAGAGACATGACATGCCTGAGCAGAATGAGAAACCAGGCCACATGGTACAGAGACCAGATGGACAGAGAGTAGCCAGGATGCAGGCACAGAAGTTTCAGAAACCAGGAGAGAGACAGAGGGAAAGCGTAAGTTGCTCACTCATGTCCAACTCTTTGTGAGTCCATGGACTGTAGCCCGCCAGGCTCCTCTGTCCATGGAATTCTGCAAGAATACCAGAGTGGGTAGCCATTCCCTTCTCCAGGAGATCTTCCCCACCTAGGGATCAAACCCAGGTCTCCTGCATTGCAGGCAGATTCTTTACCACTGAGCCACCCAGGGAAGCCCAGGAGGCATGCACAAATGAAAGCTGTAAGACCCTACACAGGGAAGGTCTAACATGGGTGAACCTTGAAAACAAAGGCAAGTGGCCATTACTACATGCTAAATTAATGTGCTTCTCTCTCAACTATCCCTTTGGTAGGAGAAATGCATCGGATTTAGAGTCAAACCAGAGTTCAAATTCACTCTGTGCCAACTAGTTATGTGACAACAGGAGATATTCACTCAAGCATCTTCTAGATCACTTTTAGTAGGAATACCTACCACAGTACAAGAGTGAGCCCTGGCAACCACTTTTCTGCTATAACCTTAAGCCATCACATCCTTTCTCTTGAGAATTTGAACCAAGAGACACAATCGTGGGACTGTGTCACATTAACTGAGGAGCAATGGGGAAAAGATTATGAATGCCTGGAACTGAGTTCTCTGGAGATGACCTTCTTCCCACCTTTCCTGGGTTCTAGTTCCTTGATCTACAAGAAGCCCTGGTATCCTTCCAATAAATTTCACTTTTTGTTTAAGCAAACTAATGTGGCCTTTACAATATACAAGAAAATTGAATATATTTACTAATACAATACAATTCAGTTCAGTTCAGTTCAGTCGCTCAGTCGTGTCCGACTCTTTGTGACCCCATGAATCGCAGCACNCAAAATAAACTCTGACACTGTTTCCACTGTTTCCCCATCTATTTCCCGTGAAGTGATGGGACCAGATGCCATGATCTTCATTTTCTGAATGTTGAGCTTTAAGCCAACTTTTTCACTCTCCTCTTTTACCTTCATTGAGAGGCTTTTTAGTTCCTCTTCACTTTCTGCCGTGAGGGTGGTATCATCTGCATATCTGAGGTTAGTGATATTTCTCCCAGGCTTTCTAATATTACAAGAGCTTAAATTTCTAGGCTTTGTTTTCCTCATCTCTACACAAACAAAACCTCATCTCTCTGTGACTGATGGAAAAAAAAAAATAGATGTAACAACTCCACGGCACAGAGTAAATATCCAATAAACATTATTTAAATTGCATCTGAGTTTCAGAATCACTGAGTCTTTCTAAGTATTTGGAAACACCTTGTTTGGGTGGAGGATGTGTGATCCTGCAAAAGGAAACACATGCTGGCAGTCAAAAAGAAGGAAGAGGTTGACTGAGTTTGAAATTTGGTTTTAAAGAAAGTTCTCTGATTGAAATTTAAAACAAATTAATCAGTTACCTATTACTGTTTTGGCTTAAATTTCTGTTGGGTTTCTTCACTGGGCTGGTACTGATTTAAAAGGGAAAAGAAGTATAAAGCAACAGGAAACAAAAGGTGGATGCAGAGGTAACATCTTTCTTAATCTCAGAAGGACTGGTCAGAATTTATCTGGCAATAGATAAGATTTTAAAGTACTTTTTATTTGGATTATCCTGTGAATAATGAGGATTTCTGTCTCCCAAATTGAGCAGTAGGTGGAAGGAGGGAACAAGAAAAGATCTAAGATCAGAAATATTAACCCAGAAATATCAAAGCTGAAAAGAAAAAAGTTTTTCTAAAATTCAAAATAAAAGGCTAAGTGAGAGATGTCAATTAGTCCTTAGTAGTTATTGTTCTTTTAATCTTGGTGTAGTGGTTCTCATAAATCCAAATATTTAGTTATCTTAAAAATAAGATAACTGTTTGCTTAAAAAGTCTCAGGTAGGTGGGTCATGAGCTTTATTTGGTTATTAGGTCTTAACTATGTTGTTCCCAAATTGTGGTCCTTGGACTACCAGCATCAGCATCTTCTGGGAACCTGTAAGAAATGCATATCCTCAGACCCTAGCCTAGAAACACTGAATTAGAAACTCTAGGAGCGGGGACCAGCAATCTGTGTACTGATACAGGGTCTTAGAGGAAAGACCCTCTAAGACCCTCAATCTTGTCAGGACTTGCCTTGGATCCTCAGTTGGTAAAGTAATTGGTAATTGGTAAAGTAGTCATTTTTATTCCGACTGTATTTAAGGTTAGCCCTATCGATAAGCCTGTTTAGTGGCTATTTATATCACATTTATATTTCCATCTGTCCAAATGCATCCCACTTTCTAATGCCCCATAGTATAAAAACAGCAACCAGAATGGACGAATGAAAGGGCAGGCCAAGAGGAAAACAGAAGGAGGGAACTGATAAAAGTATCGTGACTTTATTTGGGTGATAAAATTGACATCTAAAGTTTAGATAATAGTAAGGACTTAATGGGAAAAGAAATGTTTCATCCATTGTTTGCTCCCTCCTGCCGGTCTTCTTTTCCTCTGAGCCCTTCTCCACTAACTTAACCAAGGGTGCCACCACCTCTCTCACTCTGCATACGCCTTAGGAGCTATTTCTGAATAACCTCAACTACAAAGAGACAGGAGAAGACAAAACAGGGAAGAAGTCACAATACATCAACTGAACACAAACATCGACCTCACAGTTTCTAACTCACCTAGAATCAGACTTGATTCTACAACTGAACTACACGATGTTTAAGATCCTTTCTACCCTGTGACATCAAGATCTCATTCTCAAAAGGCAGTTTCATATGGAAGTTCAGAAGAAAGACTCTGGAGCAAACAGCCTAACCCAGGTTCACCGCTTTACAGCTGAGAGAACGTGGGCATGCTATTCCACCTCTCTAAGTTTGAGTTACCTCATCTCTAAGATGGAGGAAATAAAGTATCTCTCTTAAAGGATTCTTAATGCAGATTAAATGAGATTATCCATGTAAAGCATTTAGAGCTGTGTCTGGCACATAATAAGGGCTGGATTAATGTGAGCTATTAGGATTATTACTATGTTGTCTCTAAAACGTTTCTCAGCCTTTAGCAGCATCTTGAGCATTTCCAGACATAGCAACAAGGCAGTGAGAAACCAGGAGGGATAAAAGTAAACGTGTGACGGTGGCTAAGTTGGAAGAGAGTGGGAAAGCAGCTAACTACACAGCATTCCTCTGTCTGTTAAAATACTTTGTTGTAAGATGTTTCTGTTCAAAGTCCCAAAACTTGTGTTCGAATTACAACAATCGTTCTCAATAGGTGCTGGAGGGGGAACTTTGTCCCCAAAAGAGGTACTAGTAATATCTGTAGATGTTTTTTGGTTGTCACAACAGGCACCTAATAATAGCAGAGATGCTGTTAAATATCCTACTATGGGCAAGCTAGTCCTTCATGACAAAAATTATCTAGCCCAGAACATTAATAGTACAAGAGGATTGAGAAACTCTGAATTACAATGTTGTTTGAAGTTATTTTAATAAGATTTGGCACTTTTTAAAAATTTTCAAACAGGCAATAGTATGGAAGATTCTGGCACTTGATGGGAGGCAGAGATAGGTAACCTATAAGACATTTTCATCTCTAAGACTTGATGTGTGCGGTAGACTCTCAGCCACAAAACGAAGGCAACAGTTCATTTTCATCCTTTTCTCTTTGCCTAGTTCTTTTCCCTGAAGATAACCTGAATTTTTTTTTTTTAAAAAAAAAGATGGTTGGATACTGGAAGGTAACCTTAAGGCATTAAAAGTTTCTCATAAAAACAAAAAACATCAATGATAAGCAGAGAATTTTAGAGCTGGGAAAAACTTTGGATATAATTTAACAAATAAATTCTACTTGAAATCTTCCATTTCATTTCATAGATAAAGAAAGTACGATTTAAAAAGACCAAGAGATTTGATCTAGATCACATAATACTCCAATCATCAAAAGGTCCAGGTTCTTCCAAAGAGTTTATTTATTAGTCGCTGATGATATCAAAGTACTCCTCTATATGCATTTATTTTGCATTTTTCAATGGTTACAGCCTGTATCAGTCTCTGTCTCTGGCAATCCCTGAACATGGGCTTCACCTGATTAGGTGCTGGCAGTGAGATTACAAAACAAAACAAAACAAAAATATTAGGTTCAATAAGTATTGAGGAAAAATGAATAAGACCTGCCTATTAATTAAGCAATGGCTGCTACTGATGAATAAAGAGGAGAAATAAAGAAGTGACTTCGGTTCCCACCACAGTGACTTGGAGGATGGTGATGGTTCAATACAAGATAAGAAAGTCAGGATGAGGTTTGGGTAGCAGATCATTTACATTGTGTTTCAGGTGATGTTCTTTAGTCTTTGAAGCTGAGGCAAGAGATGAGGGGATGAACAGTGTTAGGGAGGTGTGGAAGAACTCAAGTGGAAGAAAATGTATTCAGTTTGGTGGTTACGGGCCACCATGGCCCCTAGAAGGAGCAGCTTCAGGGGCAAAATCCAGATAACTCAGAGCAACCAAGAGCATCACTGTCCTCTGGGCCTCAGCAAGTGCTGAACTGAACACTCCCTGAGGCCCCCACTTGTCTGATGTGCTACAGTTCTCCTGGAGTTTAAGTGATGACCCACTCAGCTGTACGATAATAATTATAATAAAGACATTTCCAACGTGGAAAATGATACAAACACAGGAGTGAGTTTAGGGTAAGGGAAGCATGGAAAAAATATACATAAGACAGAAAAATGACACGAGAATGATGCAAATACTTTTTACTATTTTTTCCCTACACTCATCATTTCTTACTGGAGAGCTGCTCCTCAGAACTCCATGAGTCTCATCCCATGTCCTGACTTATTCCTTGTTTCTAGGGCACTGCATCCATCATCAGCGTCCTTTCCCTTCATCACCTGGGCTCACCAGCAGCATATAGCAACTTCTCCTACCTCATCAGTGAGGCTGGGGTTCCACACAGGAGCCTAGGCAAATACTACCCATCACCCTCAGAATCACCCACAGCTTTCTGACCCATGGACTCCGTCGCAGTAATATTAAGACAAGAAGAGCAAACTAGCCTAAGGGTCTTTCCATCAAAAGCTACTGTTTGGGTCATGCTGAACCTGTATCTTAAACATTTTTTATCCATTTTAATGAACCAATAGGAATCCANAAGGTGGATGCAGAGGTAACATCTTTCTTAATCTCAGAAGGACTGGTCAGAATTTATCTGGCAATAGATAAGATTTTAAAGTACTTTTTATTTGGATTATCCTGTGAATAATGAGGATTTCTGTCTCCCAAATTGAGCAGTAGGTGGAAGGAGGGAACAAGAAAAGATCTAAGATCAGAAATATTAACCCAGAAATATCAAAGCTGAAAAGAAAAAAAGTTTTTCTAAAATTCAAAATAAAAGGCTAAGTGAGAGATGTCAATTAGTCCTTAGTAGTTATTGTTCTTTTAATCTTGGTGTAGTGGTTCTCATAAATCCAAATATTTAGTTATCTTAAAAATAAGATAACTGTTTGCTTAAAAAGTCTCAGGTAGGTGGGTCATGAGCTTTATTTGGTTATTAGGTCTTAACTATGTTGTTCCCAAATTGTGGTCCTTGGACTACCAGCATCAGCATCTTCTGGGAACCTGTAAGAAATGCATATCCTCAGACCCTAGCCTAGAAACACTGAATTAGAAACTCTAGGAGCGGGGACCAGCAATCTGTGTACTGATACAGGGTCTTAGAGGAAAGACCCTCTAAGACCCTCAATCTTGTCAGGACTTGCCTTGGATCCTCAGTTGGTAAAGTAATTGGTAATTGGTAAAGTAGTCATTTTTATTCCGACTGTATTTAAGGTTAGCCCTATCGATAAGCCTGTTTAGTGGCTATTTATATCACATTTATATTTCCATCTGTCCAAATGCATCCCACTTTCTAATGCCCCATAGTATAAAAACAGCAACCAGAATGGACGAATGAAAGGGCAGGCCAAGAGGAAAACAGAAGGAGGGAACTGATAAAAGTATCGTGACTTTATTTGGGTGATAAAATTGACATCTAAAGTTTAGATAATAGTAAGGACTTAATGGGAAAAGAAATGTTTCATCCATTGTTTGCTCCCTCCTGCCGGTCTTCTTTTCCTCTGAGCCCTTCTCCACTAACTTAACCAAGGGTGCCACCACCTCTCTCACTCTGCATACGCCTTAGGAGCTATTTCTGAATAACCTCAACTACAAAGAGACAGGAGAAGACAAAACAGGGAAGAAGTCACAATACATCAACTGAACACAAACATCGACCTCACAGTTTCTAACTCACCTAGAATCAGACTTGATTCTACAACTGAACTACACGATGTTTAAGATCCTTTCTACCCTGTGACATCAAGATCTCATTCTCAAAAGGCAGTTTCATATGGAAGTTCAGAAGAAAGACTCTGGAGCAAACAGCCTAACCCAGGTTCACCGCTTTACAGCTGAGAGAACGTGGGCATGCTATTCCACCTCTCTAAGTTTGAGTTACCTCATCTCTAAGATGGAGGAAATAAAGTATCTCTCTTAAAGGATTCTTAATGCAGATTAAATGAGATTATCCATGTAAAGCATTTAGAGCTGTGTCTGGCACATAATAAGGGCTGGATTAATGTGAGCTATTAGGATTATTACTATGTTGTCTCTAAAACGTTTCTCAGCCTTTAGCAGCATCTTGAGCATTTCCAGACATAGCAACAAGGCAGTGAGAAACCAGGAGGGATAAAAGTAAACGTGTGACGGTGGCTAAGTTGGAAGAGAGTGGGAAAGCAGCTAACTACACAGCATTCCTCTGTCTGTTAAAATACTTTGTTGTAAGATGTTTCTGTTCAAAGTCCCAAAACTTGTGTTCGAATTACAACAATCGTTCTCAATAGGTGCTGGAGGGGGAACTTTGTCCCCAAAAGAGGTACTAGTAATATCTGTAGATGTTTTTTGGTTGTCACAACAGGCACCTAATAATAGCAGAGATGCTGTTAAATATCCTACTATGGGCAAGCTAGTCCTTCATGACAAAAATTATCTAGCCCAGAACATTAATAGTACAAGAGGATTGAGAAACTCTGAATTACAATGTTGTTTGAAGTTATTTTAATAAGATTTGGCACTTTTTAAAAATTTTCAAACAGGCAATAGTATGGAAGATTCTGGCACTTGATGGGAGGCAGAGATAGGTAACCTATAAGACATTTTCATCTCTAAGACTTGATGTGTGCGGTAGACTCTCAGCCACAAAACGAAGGCAACAGTTCATTTTCATCCTTTTCTCTTTGCCTAGTTCTTTTCCCTGAAGATAACCTGAATTTTTTTTTTTTAAAAAAAAAGATGGTTGGATACTGGAAGGTAACCTTAAGGCATTAAAAGTTTCTCATAAAAACAAAAAACATCAATGATAAGCAGAGAATTTTAGAGCTGGGAAAAACTTTGGATATAATTTAACAAATAAATTCTACTTGAAATCTTCCATTTCATTTCATAGATAAAGAAAGTACGATTTAAAAAGACCAAGAGATTTGATCTAGATCACATAATACTCCAATCATCAAAAGGTCCAGGTTCTTCCAAAGAGTTTATTTATTAGTCGCTGATGATATCAAAGTACTCCTCTATATGCATTTATTTTGCATTTTTCAATGGTTACAGCCTGTATCAGTCTCTGTCTCTGGCAATCCCTGAACATGGGCTTCACCTGATTAGGTGCTGGCAGTGAGATTACAAAACAAAACAAAACAAAAATATTAGGTTCAATAAGTATTGAGGAAAAATGAATAAGACCTGCCTATTAATTAAGCAATGGCTGCTACTGATGAATAAAGAGGAGAAATAAAGAAGTGACTTCGGTTCCCACCACAGTGACTTGGAGGATGGTGATGGTTCAATACAAGATAAGAAAGTCAGGATGAGGTTTGGGTAGCAGATCATTTACATTGTGTTTCAGGTGATGTTCTTTAGTCTTTGAAGCTGAGGCAAGAGATGAGGGGATGAACAGTGTTAGGGAGGTGTGGAAGAACTCAAGTGGAAGAAAATGTATTCAGTTTGGTGGTTACGGGCCACCATGGCCCCTAGAAGGAGCAGCTTCAGGGGCAAAATCCAGATAACTCAGAGGAACCAAGAGCATCACTGTCCTCTGGGCCTCAGCAAGTGCTGAACTGAACACTCCCTGAGGCCCCCACTTGTCTGATGTGCTACAGTTCTCCTGGAGTTTAAGTGATGACCCACTCAGCTGTACGATAATAATTATAATAAAGACATTTCCAACGTGGAAAATGATACAAACACAGGAGTGAGTTTAGGGTAAGGGAAGCATGGAAAAAATATACATAAGACAGAAAAATGACACGAGAATGATGCAAATACTTTTTACTATTTTTTCCCTACACTCATCATTTCTTACTGGAGAGCTGCTCCTCAGAACTCCATGAGTCTCATCCCATGTCCTGACTTATTCCTTGTTTCTAGGGCACTGCATCCATCATCAGCGTCCTTTCCCTTCATCACCTGGGCTCACCAGCAGCATATAGCAACTTCTCCTACCTCATCAGTGAGGCTGGGGTTCCACACAGGAGCCTAGGCAAATACTACCCATCACCCTCAGAATCACCCACAGCTTTCTGACCCATGGACTCCGTCGCAGTAATATTAAGACAAGAAGAGCAAACTAGCCTAAGGGTCTTTCCATCAAAAGCTACTGTTTGGGTCATGCTGAACCTGTATCTTAAACATTTTTTATCCATTTTAATGAACCAATAGGAATCCAAGCCAACGTTTTCTCAACATTAAACTCTAGGAACATGAGTTCATGCCATGACTTTTCAACCTCTGCCAGCCACCACCGCCCTGTATCAACAGCCACTTCTTCCAAAGGGGACTAACAGCACAGTGCCGGACACTGGGTAGCAAGCTGAACAGAAAGGCATCTTAAATTGGGACTGGGATTCTGTGAAAGACAATGGCAGGAAGCTAGCCCTGGGAGCCACCACCATGCAGTACAGCGTGCCCACACACTCATGGTCACTCGCACACACAGCCACACCGCCAGTTATACACGCTGGATATGCGTATCTGGTTATGCACAGAGAGAGTTAGACAGAGTCCACTCTCTCCCTTAGGCATCCAGTATCGTCCATTCTGTCCACACATGTACCCTGTCACACACACACGGTTAGACGCACAGCCTGTTATGTCTCTCTCTCACACACATACACATACATACACACACACGCACACGTTATACCACCTCACAGAGTCAGCAAACACACAAGCAGTTTCACAAGTACTTACGTACTCAAGTGCAGGGCATGAGCCCCAGCCCTAGTGGTCCCATGCTGAAGGCATGTACTACACAACCAGCCAGCCCACCTAGAGTCTGAGTCGCCACGCAGCCCATCCCTGAGCTAAAGCCGGGTCCCAGGAATCCAGAGTCCCTAGCCCGTCCCCGCCGCGCCGCCGCGTCCCCGCGCACGCTTGGGCTCGCAGGGTTGCGACCCGGGGCCCCTCGCCGCACCTACCCTCGGCTGAGGCTAGGGAGCGAGGCGCCCCGGCGGACGGGAACGGCCACCCCTCGCCGCGGAGCCGAGCTTCTGCCGCCGCCGCCGCCGCGCTCCCAGCCGCTGCCTGCGCCCTCCCCGCCGCCCCCTCGGGTGCAGGCTCCAGCCCCCGCGCTGGGAGGCCGGCGAGCGAGAGGCGCGGGCCCGCCTGGGGCTGCGGCGGAGAGCCCCCAGCCCCGGCTCACCTGAGCGCGCCGAGCATCGTCCTCCTGTCTGCTGACCGACGGTGGCTCCGCGGGCTCAGCAGCCCCCAGCCCGCATCCTCCCCGCGACAGCCCCCTCCGGAAGCCAGGGATGGCGGGGGCGCGGCCGGGTGCTCATGAGAGTGGGCGCGGCGGGGGCCAAAGGGACCTCACTCCTCGGGGACCGGCCAGCGGGCGCCTTCCCCGGAGACCGCTACCCAGCCGAGGAAGGTAGTCCTGGGGTCACTGCTGGCTCCTGGGTGACCTTGGGCAAGTTGATTAACCTCTCTGAGTACCCACTCTTCTAGCGAAAGATAATAAACGTGAAAAGCGTAGGTGCCTGTGGTGTCCGTTCCAGGGGAAATCTACAGTCTACTTCCTTTTCAGCCTCTGACTCCGCCAGGGCACGGCTAGTTGGGAGCAGGGTTCAGAGTGAGATCCGTAGTCCCTTAGATAAAAGGCGTCCAAGTTTTCCGGTCAGTGTTTCAACTGACTAGTTTTCCCAAGTGATCCTGCCAGTACTTGTTTTGCTTCCATAATCTGGAGGAAGCCTATTCTGGCTTTATCAGTTTGTTACCTTGAGCGAGGGGTTAGACAGAAGACCAGCCCCTCTGCTCCCATACGTAGAATGGGGACCATAACCTCCCAGTTGTGTTGAGACTTACCAAAGCTCCTGCCTGTGTGTCACCAGAGCATTGTAGTATCTGTGAGGAATCCGGACAGAATGAGAAACATTTTTCCTCAACGCGTCTTTCCAAGGCCTCCAATTCCAGGGACAAACCATTTCAAGAATCAAGTCATTTAGGGAAGGGAAGGGGAAAGTCTTCCTTTAGTGAGACAGGTTGGGGGTGGAGGGGTGGGATGGGA